>JACEIK010003870.1:95315-118029 GCA_018107945.1 Datura stramonium
ATATCAGATTATCTAAAAAAATATTATTAAATATGTATATTTCATCGATTTATCTATAAAAATTCAAAAAGATAAATATACTAAATCGTACTCCAAAATTGAAAAAATCGATCCATTTATCCTATTTGAACGATGTGGCACTCGGAACCTTCAAATCCTGGATCCGCCTCTATCGATAATTCGATAATAATTTATTAAATTATAATTTAGCCTTCAATGTATAAAGTATCCAAACGAGAAGATGAAATGGGTGTCGATGAAAAGTGAAAGGAATGGTGTTTTAATCTAAATTAAAGTTGATTGCTTTAGTTGAGCTAATTCTATATATTTTTTCTCTTTTCACCCACTTTTTTCTAGCTAAACATACTTATAACTTGTGAGATTTTTCATGTGAGGTTTTAATGGTTAACCCTATAACTGAACCGATAACGATCAATAACCAATTAACTAGTAACCGATTAATCGAGATCTTGATGGTTCTTTAACGGTTTAGCATGTCTACAAATCGATAACCGATAAGTAAAACCAATAACTTTCAAAATTGAACCGACCCGACCAATACGCAGGCCTAGATTATCCCCTCCCTTTTAGCTTCTGCAACCTGACTTGTAAAAAACTCCGTCCTTTATCTGTCTATTTTGGCAATTTTATGAATTTTTTTCATTGAGCTAATTTTTTGAACCTTTAGTTGCTGAGTTAGTGAGTTTTATAAATTTTTGATTTTTTTAAGATCCGACCTCTTTATATACTTGCTTTTGTTGATTTTTATGGAGTTTTATTTCTGGTAGAGGTTGATCTAATATTTTTTTAAAGGTCAGATATTTTGAATCATCTATATGACTTCGCTACTGCAGTTTGTAGGAGTCATATTTCTATTAATGTAGCTAGCAATTATTTACATCAACTTTTGAATGATAAGAAGTCTGTTAATGGTATAATAAGAGATTGTATCTATTACTATAAAACTTTTTAAGCTCAGACAAGAATATTAGAAGCCAATATTCCTCATTTAAATAGGATTACACAAAACATGAATAACTAAGTTTCAACCAGAAAAATCACAATAGAATGATTTTTTCTTCTTATTTTGAAATAGTGAACATTCCTCCTCTAATTCCATGTATACTTGCAATATTGCATGCATTAGTCTACAGTTTCTAGGTTATCTAATGTTTCTATAATAATTTATATTATATTTTTTTGGTGTAGGGGNATAGATTTTCAAGTTAAACTGCAAGTTGTAAATGCTTCTTGAAGTAATAAATGTGTATTTCTGGACTGACATTGAAATAAAAGTGTTGTTTCAAATTGAATCCTATCACTTTGGTATCATGATTTTTTATAAAGAACCTAAGGATCCTATTAGTTTATTGGAATATTTTTCCTCTTCAAGTATATATAATTAGTTGATTTTTCGTACAATCATGACACATACTCCCTTTTATTTATCATTTTAACAATTTCATTTGAGCATTTTAAATGGGGGAACATTTAAATGATATATGTAATACAAAAGGGAGCGATGAACTTTCTACAAGAAAATATCAAGTTAAAACTAGAATATCTATTCACCTTTTCCCCATCTTTCTATTGTTCCTTTTATCAATAATTATTTATTTATTTAAAAAATTAATAATTCCTAGTTGATTTTTATTTGGTTCTTTTAAAATTTCAAATAGTAACACTTTCCGAAAGCAAAAGGCTAAATTATAAAATAAAATCAAAGATGATCGATTCAAGAATGAATGATAATATGTTGTTACCATTTTCTTTTTCATAATTAACGTTTGTTACTATGTAGTTTAATATGTAATGTATATATGTATGTAGTTTTAACGACTGATAAATTTTTCTTCATATTGTGATGTCGTATTTTTATGACTCGATACTATAAAAAGAAAGTGTCAGTGCTAATTAAAAAAAAAATAATTTATATTTGTCATTTATTTAATTTATAAAGTTATTTTGCATGTATATTTATTGTTTAATCTATTTGTTTTACTTTGATTAAATTTATAAAAGTATTATTTCATAAAGTCAGTGTATTTAAATGATCGCGCGAAGCGTAGGTACTTTACTAGTTTTATAAATATAATTAAGAAGAGATAAAGTTTTAAGCACAAAGATAAAAAAAGACACTTTGATGTTGAGAATTAAATTGCTATGATACCATGGATCAACTGAAGATGTAGACACTAAAACATCATATCTAACCATAAAAGATATCTTAGTACTTTAAATGGTAACGCATTTGCATCAAATGCAAGAGCAATGAAAATAATTTTTAAGTCTCCGATTGACCGATGAGTTCAATCTTAATAGTAAATATAAATCATAAAATTTGCATTTTTTGGGTGTTTTAACTAATGATAGCCATTCCTTTGAAATGATCGTCATTAATTTCTTGGACTATGCGATGTTTCTAAGCATTTGCATAACACCCAAAAAAGAAAAAACAATCTCTTCTTAGGATAACAACAACTTTCAAGCAGCTATCTTCATCAGCTAAAGTATGAATTTGGAATGAAATATTGCATTTTTTGTTGTTGGTATCCATATGTAAATATGTTCTTTTAAAACTGAATGAAGACTCCATACAACGAATAGATCGCCATGTCATGAGCATTTGGTGACCTGCAGAACAAATCAAATAAAAACAAAATGCAACTAAGAGCCAGGAAGTCTCTCATGGACTTTTCAATTTGATTAAACTTTCGGAGAACTCCGAAATGGAAGAATAATGAAAAGAGAACTTAAAGAAGAGGATCTAAATGACATTTCATACAATTCCCATGAATCGCAAAAAAATAAAAATATCTAAAAAGGCTTGTTATTTTAATTTTTTCCTGTTAAAAAAGTATCTAAGAGAGCAAGAAAAACTGTACGATTTTAAATTTTAAGTTCAATAATATGAAATAAAATAAATGCTTGAAAAGAATACGGGAAAGCGCTCCATGATCCACAGTTAACACCGCCCTCTCAAACTGCTGCTAGGGCGTAGACCTATTGTCAGTAAATATTTAACTTATTTAGCTTGTTAGTTTTATCAAATGTAATATCTATAGAAGTTTAGAGAACATAAGATACATGAGATGCACTTTTTTTTTAGAGGAAGGTAATGTATTTTATCAATATACATACTAATATAGTGCTAGATTACAGGAGATATGCACAATAGCAAAAACCTCCCTTATCTGTAGGGGGTGCAAAATTATTATTTTTTCTTTTTAAGAAACCGACCTAATGCAGCTTGATATGTTAAAAATTATCAATTATAAAAAAAATTGGAGAAAATCAAAGAATGGGCAATTAACTAACCTCAATAATCTTTTTGAAAAACATTAACTAATTTAAAAATAGACATTAGATTATGACTTCTACGGTAAACTTTTTGACTTCCTTTGTTAAAAAAGTCAGATGGCACTCAAAGGAGACTATTGTGGCCTCCAATCATGCTCTATTCTAGTTAGGGAGAAAGAAAAACAGATAATGATCTGTATCTGCAAAAACTTTTGTTTAAGTAAAAATTGGTGATTTTTACTACACAATGAAGTAGAGCTTTACTATCTAGAAGTGTTTGTTCTTTATTCAAATTGAAACTTTACGGGTTTGTTTTCAAAATAAGATAGTCATGATTGCTTAACTTTAAAGGCAAATTGGATTTTGATTCTTGAACTTCAACCCATACGGTTATAAACCTCTTGTTCCTCTTATTTGGAAGAATTTAAGTAACAATAATGAGGACTTACCCGAAACCAGCCAGAATTTTCCAATAGATTGAAAGCTCTCTTAAACTTATTTTTTCGAGAAATAATGGCCGCAAAATTACATGTCCATTTATATTCAAAATGAAGAAAAAACATAAGATCAGAACTCCATGAATACTTACATGATTTTTGGATATCCAACGGTTTGATCCTTTCATGACTTGCCTCAAAACTACCATTTCACTTTTGCATCTTATTATTGTATACTTTTATTCTGCATCAGATCTACAGCCGTGATTAATTGTTACAGTTCTCAAATCATAAGTCAATGTCAAGCGGGCGTATAGATAATTATGAAAAGAAACTCATTATTACATATGAGAATAATTTCATATTGAACAATTAAAATTCACGGAAGAAAAATCCTCGGTTATCCATGAGCATCCATGATAATTTCTACAAACTCTACTTCTTATAATTTCAAATGGCTTCATTTGCCATAGTAAAAATAATATATGTTAGAATTGAAATATAACCCAAAAAAGGTGAATATATGTCCCTGATCAAGAATGAAACATAGCTTTTTATACCGAATAATAATATAGCATACAATTATATCAATTAACAACGAATATTTACAGAAAATTTGGAAAAAAATTTGATAAAATGAACACATACCCAAAGTACTACCTATTTGATATTCTCCATCTATATTATTGTTCCATATTTTTTGAATTAATATACAAGATGTAACAAAATATGACAATTTCAAAAGCAAATTAAAAGTGCCAAAAAATAATAAAACATACAGCCCTCCAAAAAATAATCTCCGACTTTGCATCATCTTTCCTTATAGGGCCAAATCTATTCCTATGTAAAAAGCAAGCTCTGCTTCGAGGCATCAATCTTTACTCTAATAAAAATTGCTAAGATGAATGCCGAGAACTGGCAAAAGATCAGCGAAATGGCGTTGTATTCGTGAGGTTCGATGCTGGCCCTAAATGGAAAATTTCTTCGAAAAAAAGAGTAGTCTGAAAGAATGTAGAGCATGCTAAAGTTAAGTCAATATATTCACAATCCATTCATCTTTGGGAGCAGCTAGTCAAGACTCAATATGACCAGGAAATTAAAGTGATCATGACTTAGATCTTGTTACCACTTAAAAAATATAAGTTGTTTAATTTTCGACTTCAACCCTGTGTGGTAAGATAATCAGAAGAATGCTCAGAATGAATTGCACACTGTTGTCACTTACACATCAATTAAATGGTCGTCCATTGAAGGCTATTATAGTATAGACTATGAAAATATATTAGAAGAATTTTAAATTGGAAGGATCGATAAAAAGAAAAACACGGAATGCATGAATGTAGAATAACCAGTCAACAACTCCATGAAATATTGATTTGAAAGGAAATTCTATTTCTTCTTTGTTTACATCAAATTACAAAAACCTACCCTTTGAAATCCTTTCTACATGCAAAACATACCACCAAGGAAGTCTGAAAGCTTGAAACTAACAATAATAATAGCAGAATAAAATCCAGTCAGTACGGACCCGAAAAATATTAAACACCATGAACATTGTCATCATAACAATGAAAGCAGGAATGGATGCTAGGTGTAACCTAATATTTTTAGAAATCACTGTGCTTCCATCTTCATGACCAAGATGACGCAGTACCACGTCCTCCAGATGGCCATCATGATATTGATGCTGCAATAGTGGACCATAAATTCATAAGCAACCAGGCATGCATCTTGGTGCGGAATTTACCAAAGGCCTAGACCAAACAATAATAGAGATAAGAAACGATATTGAAAAGAAAATACTGCTTAAGAGACAGTATAAACCCCCGATGAGAAAGAAAGGCAAAGAAACCTATCAAACATGGCTTTAATACCTGTTAAATTTCTCAGCAACAATTAATTCTTCTCCATTGATTTGTAAAGGGTTTTTTGCAGAGAAAAACTTAAGAGAAGACTGAGTTAATGTGGCTTTTGGGGTTTTTCGATTGAGGGAAGCTAATGTTATTTGATTTTAATTAGTCGTGACTTGTGACTTTTGAAATTTAATATGTTAAATGAAAAAAAAAAAATAAAGGGCAAAAAATAACAAAAAAAATAAATAGCGTTCTAATCCTTAAAAGCGCCACCTAATCAGACTTATGTCCCTCTTCTATAGATATATATCTTACACGTTTTGTACATGTTTTTAATATGGGCAATAAATGCATTAATTAAAATAAGAAGAATGGGATAATTAGCAATGAATTAGAAAAAATGTGGCATAGTGGTCAGAATATCCACATAAAGAGTGTGATTAAAGAAAGAAAAACGTGTACATGTTTAATGAGGAAAAATTAAAGGGAAAAAAAAAACTTTATGTTTTAATAAGGAAAAAAATAAAACTTAAATAGATACTCATGACCAATATATAAATGGCAATAATTAAATAAATGGATAGGACAAATTATTAAAATGGAGAAAATACTCAAAAAATTTAAAAAAACAATAAAACATTAAGAAAAAATGATAACTTACAAACAAAAACCACAAAAACAAAAAAAAACTAAGATAATTTTTTTATATATATATATATATATAATACTAATAACAATTGTGGTCATTGAAGATAGATTGAAGAAAGAGTGTTGCAAATGATGTATATCTTAGTAACTTCAACGCGTTGATGTTGGCTTATTTCACTTCATATACTGTTATTTCTCTCTTTAGATGCCAACTTGCCAAGGTATCTCAACAGTGTCCTGTCTCTATCATATAACTGCAATGAAGCTGTGCTAGATGACACCTTTGTAAAGGTGTCTCCGCCAATGCAGTGGTGGGTGTACTGAAGGATGAATATAACTGTGAAGCTACATTTTCCATCCATGTCAACAACCCGTTCCAACGGTGCTTGGTGTCAACGTGCCAATCCTTTTCCAGTGCAGGAAGGGTGTTGACAATATGCAGCTGATGAACTTGTTTAATCATTATCTTATTTATTGGATTGGGTGTGTTCTTAGTCTTCCTCAACTTTTTCAGTGCCTTTGAAATGTTCAATTGCATTTGGAGAAAGAGGCACCTCAGATGTAAGTCATCTGGTTTATTATATGTACATTATATAGTAGTTGTTTATTTGTACATGTTTACAAGTTGGCTTTTCTAGCTCACCTTTGTAGCTATTTGAATCTTCAAGGTTCACTAGACAGACACAATATTCACTATAGTTTAATTTCTTCAATGTCTTAACACATTGTGAATGCTCTATGTAGTCTGTATTTGGAGCTTTAATTATTTATCAGCTACGAGTAATGGCAATATGTCAAATTAAATTGGTCTAAAATGGCTTTTGAAAGTTATGTCATATGGATAAGTAAATGCAAAATAATGGTTGGCTATAAGCAACCAAACATCAACTCTACTATAAGTTCCGCTTAAAATTCCTCAACTTTTGACAATAGACATTCTCTAGTTGATGAAAATGAGGAGAAACAGTAAGTTGTATTTACTCCTCTGCTTTTTCAATACTTATATAGAGGACAGTTGAGTTTAAAGGATAAAAAGAACAAAGTCATTTTTCAAAAATTGGATCACATTGATTTGAATTATCATAGTACAGGGATATATATATTAATGGATCTACACGAAATAATGTAACAATACGAAAATTACATTATTATTTAGAAGAATGAGGAAACATTCTACAGCAACCATCAAGTTGATAGATCAAGAAGTATTTGTTAAAATGAGATAAAAAAAGATTGTCTTGATACACTGAATCTTACTATCTGTAAATCAAAACATAATCATTCACAAGCACTTAACTGGCAAAGTACAGCTGAAACAACTTTAATAACATTGCTAATTTCAGTAAAATGAGTAGATTAACACTTCAGCTTCCCACCATTAGTGCTCTGTTTGAAATAAATAAGCAAAGCCAACAACTTCCATTGCATGGCCAAGCAGATTTGACCTTTCCATGGTATCCAAAGTGAGGATGATCGAGAATAGTGGCTGGAAATGTTTTGGTTTCTGGTGATCTTGGCGTTGTGAAAGTAAACAAGGGTTGGTTGCTGTTGACACTAGAAGAGTAAATCAAAGTGATGTTCTTATGACCACTAGTAGGACATGATACCTTTGAGGACTCCATTTCTTCCTTGTGATCAAAGTTCGATTGAGATTTCACAGCCGCTACTATCTTGAGTTCTTCTCTTTTGGCCATTTTCTCTAGTAAGACCATCATCCTTTCTAGTCCAACCTCAATTCTTTCTATCCCCTCATCAATTCTGTTGAAGGTCTCCCTAATTTCTTTATCACCTGCAGGTGTGGAGGAGGGTTCAACCACGGTGACAGCTCAAGGAGATGGCTTTGATACCAATATTACCTAAAATGCAGGGATTCAAGTAGAATCTGAGGTCATAGAAGCTGAATAGGAGCTTAACAGAAGTCTCGAGTATCAACCTATATGGATATGGAGAGGAAGAAGATGAAGCTGAATTTTAATACAGGAAAACTATTGTATTATTCAATTGTTATGCCTGAATCTGTAATGATACAATGCCTTTTATAGAAATGAGAAGAATCTATTTTGCTAACTGCTGATATGGCAAACCTAACTAACAAACTTGACCAACTGATTCATTTTGATGTAACAATAAACCCCATCCTTTCAATCCACTGCCAAGTTTTTAGGGGTAGAGATTCCTCTGAGAACAGATATTTTCAAAAAATATAAGGAATGGACGCATTGCTCTCAATCCGCCGCAGAGTTTTCAAGGAAATTAGATATTTTTGATCTAAATTCATTTGAATACATATAGGTGAACCCCATTCCTCTACAATATGCAGAGAGGGAAGGGGTGGAAGTTTCCTCAAATTTATATTCATTTGAGAACATATGGAATGAACTGCATTCATCTTGGAGTCTGCACTGCAGGATTTGACGTATAGATGCTTTGATAGATACTCATCGGAAAAGAAAGAGAATGAACCCCAAGTCCTCTTCAATCCGCTGCACTGTGTCAAGGGGGCCCAGAGATTTCTCTGAAATGATATCCGTCTAACAAGCTAAGGAATGAACAGATTCTCTCGGCAATCTGCTTCCAGATTGCATATCAGGTCCCTCTTAAGAGCAATATTCATCAAACTCCAAAAACGTACAGAATAAATCATGTTTCTCATCAAGTCACTTCAGAGTTTCAAGGAGATGATCATAGTCGGAAAACATATGGAGTGAACCGCATTTCTCTTCAGCCTGCTGCAGTGTGTAGGAAATAATATAACAGCGACAGATTTGTGTCTGCAGTCACACAGATTGAACTGTATTCCTTTTCAATCCGCTGCAGGAAGTCAATGAGATGAGTATCCTCTATAGAAACATGGAATGAAACCAATTGCTTTTCAAGACGCTGCAGCGTTTCAAGAGGATGAGACATATCTGAAAGCCCAGATATTCCTTACTTGAAAACATATCACCTACTCCATTTTCTGCATAGCAGCAGCTGAGCTTGAAAATCAGACGCTTGATTCAGCCTCTCAAAAGTCTTACAGAGTTCTCTTTTGGAATTCTATCTGTTTAGAATTTTGAACTAATGGTTTCAAACTGTGATTATCTAGCTACTCCACATATATTATATTTGTTAATTCAAATTTGACCAAGTGATTGATTGTGACCCTCAATGAATTTATGTAATAGGTAAAAATCGAGGAGTAATATTTTAGTCTTCAAAGCATAGTTGGTTGTTTAATTCACTGTACAAAGTTTTCACTCCACAGGTTAATGTTTTTGCCAAATTTAATAAGCTCTTTTAGTATGAATTTCAGAACTTTTTTGTTAACTAATGTATTTTGATCTAAAGGTGTTGCTCAATGAAATGCGTGATCTTTAATTTCGTATTGCTTCCTTCGCAAATACAGTTCTAATACACTATTTTTAATACATTGACAGATGAAAATACAATGCTTTTACAAAACAGTCTCTTTTAACCATTAATGACTCAATCCTCTTAATCCATAGAAGCAAAGTACAAGCCAAAAAACACACCTAAAGAATCCAAGTTTTGAGTTTCCTACCAATTATCAGGTGTTTACTTTTTCTACCTGAACTATCACTAAATGCTTTATAAAAAAACGCCTCAACTATCAATTGTTCACTTTTCACACGTGACGATAGTTTAGATGTATTTGAATAAGCATTTAGTTATAGTTCATGTAGGAAACTTACACACCTGATAGTTGAATTTATGAAACTCAAAAACTGTGATACTTTAAGTGTGTTTCCACCCTTCACTATAGAAGTAAAGCAAAGCACTACACTAGCGGAAGAATACCTACAAGCAATCAATAAATTTTATCAAAATAGCAAAGTGACAGGAATTCGGCTAACATGTCCTACATCTTACAAGAACATAGAGTCCTCTTAAACTTCATGATTTTCCAAACTGCTTCAGCTAATATAACCCCTTAATATCTGTAAATCAAAAACGGAAAAGGGAAATTAGTGTGCTGGAACCTCGTTGGCAATGATACAGCTGAAACAACTTTAATACCATTATAATTGATGTAACAGTAACATTTCTGTATTGAGAAGTAACATTAACAATTCTGTATTATCTAACATTGATTCAGTAATTTCAGTGAAGCTGAGAATTGATATGTAACATTAACATTTCAGCTTACCGCCATTAGTTCTATATTTAGAGTTAATAAATGAAACAAACAACTTTGGTTTTTCAATTATATGCTAGTATCATTTATATATATTGTTTTCAACTTTGATATTGGTAAAGCTGAGCAGTCATATTTCTTAGTTTATAGTGCTTCCATTTCATGACCAAGAGTGAATGATTGTTACAGAAATGTTTTTAAGCTACACGTAAGTTGTCAAGGAAAAATAACTCTAGAAGCTACATATATAAGGCACATTTAACATCAGTTGCAGTGGATAAGCAGAGTACGTACCTGATAGCAAATCGGGCTGGCATTTGAGGTCAAGGTATGATTGTTCTACTTGTGGATAAAGATCTTGAAACCAGAATTTTCCATTTGGTCAGCTTGTATTTTTGGATATTCTCGGCTGATTCAACAAGTGATTTTTTGCATGCCATCACCTCAATAGATTTTAGAGTCGGCATGTCTTCAAAGTGAGAAGGGATCTTCTTAATATGTCGCACTTTTCTTAACACCAAGTGCTCAAGGCATGGAAAAGCATCATCTGAAACATTCCATTCTAGAGAAAAGAAGGATCTTGCAGTTTCCAAATTTGGTGAAGGAACTGCTCATCGGTCACTTCCCATACTTTGGAATAAATGGTAACCTTGCTTGGTTTGAGTACCTGACTGGGAGGGTTCTTGACTTGACCAAGACTGAATACCTGACATTGGATAGTGTTAATTTCTTGAGACTTGGTGGAAAGTTCAGCTCCGGTGGCCCAGGTCCCCGCACAACCCCAGGAAAACTTGAGCATTTCAAGCTTAGAAAGATTGTTAAATGCAGGAAAAGGCATCATGTCAGAACTTCACATCTCAGTTTTTGAAGATTTGGTATCTTTGTGAAGACCCTGTTTGTGTCCTCCACACAAGAAAACCATGCTGAGGAAAGAGTTCTCCAAGCCCATCCATTTTTCGGGAGTTAATGTTGAAAACAACGCTGTTGTATATGTGCAAATGGCGCAACTTGACCATCTTCCAGAGGGTATCTGGTAAAGTTACTCGTCCTCCAAGTCCTTTGACTATTAAAGTTTGAAGGTTCCAAAGATTGGTCGAGAATGATAATGAAGAATCTTCAGCAACCCTAACAGCAACATATCTCAAGCAGGTTAATGCTTCTGGGAAAGAATCAATCACAGTGGATTCTAAGTGAACCTCCCACAGAAACTTGAAGCTGTTAAAGTGTGTGATGCATGGCCCCTATTAAGAAGATAATCAATTTGTCTACCCTTCATCAGTGGAAACATTGTAAATCTGAGCAAATTGAACTCCATTCTGCAAGATTATCACCTTGAAGGTAAAGGCATAACCGTCGTGGAATGCTATGCTTCTGATAGGAAATAGAAGAAGGATTCATATTATCACTGTCCCTGTTAATAGAGAGGTTAGTATGATCAGAATAGTTTAAATAATATATTGATTCAACGAATAAAAAAGTTAGCTTGTATTACCCTTTTATGCATTGTAGAAAGTTCTCCACCTTGGCTTTCCTTTTACAAAATTCATGCAACAAGTCATGAATGCGACATGTCTTCGTCTTACCATCAGAACTCTTCTTGGAGACCATCACGAGGTTTCTTCCAATAAGGTTCTTTAAGTAATGTTCTGCTATATCCTCAGAAAGCATCTCTGTATGAGTTTTTACCAAACTTCTTCAACTGTCCACAACCATGTTAACTTTGAAACCTGTATCTCTTCGTCCTCCAAAAATATTCCAAAGTACAAAAAGCAAGGTTTCAAATGGAATGGTAAATCTCGGTAACTAAAGATTTAGTATATCCTCCTGACTTAGCCTGAATGTGTGGACCTAAGTTTGTTGAAAATTGTTCCCAACAATGTTTCTCCTTCTCCATTGTTTTGAGAATACCTGCTACTAGGACAACTGAAAGGTAGTCCTCCCACACTTTTGTGCTATCTTTTGCCGACATCTTCTAAGGCGGGGGGACAACTTTTTTTATGGAACACCTTATTCATCAATAACATCCAACTTTCATCTGGAGTAAACAATCGACGAAGATAAGGATCACTAATGAGTTTAGCATGGGAGGCAACA
This sequence comes from Datura stramonium, assembly GCA_018107945.1. Lineage (NCBI taxonomy): Eukaryota > Viridiplantae > Streptophyta > Magnoliopsida > Solanales > Solanaceae > Datura > Datura stramonium. The sequence goes on from JACEIK010003870.1 coordinate 107,786, forward strand.
TCACCAAGCTGAGTTGTCAGGATAATTCTACTTCGATTATTGGCATCATAGAAGCAAGGCTTTAAATCATCCCATGCAATTGTTTCCCAGACATCATCAATGAGGATAAGGTACCTCTTAACCAATAGAAGTTTGCGCAGCTTATCTGCTAATTCATTCTCTGGTAGTTTGTCACTAATAACCGCATCCTTCTTAACATCACGAAGAATGGTTAGTAACAAGTCCTTGCGTGTATATACTTGAGAGACACAACATTGTGCACGGACATCAAAATGAGAGACAACTAAGCCGGTCAAGAAATAGTTTGTTAGCCAGAGTTGTCTTACCCAATCAGGCCATTCCAACAATGGAATGAATCCAGCGGCGATCCTCCAATTAGATGCTGCCTTAGTATTTTCACCACCTCATCAAAACCCCACCATTTCTTCTCATGCTTGTAATCTGAGCAAATTGTGAAGTATGAGCAGCGGCTGTCAGTGGTATTATACAATTCAAGTCAGCAACTTTATTTTCATCAATGTTTGCGACCTCCATCATGAGTTGTGTAATCTCCTTGTTAGATTGCTGGTTTTGATGATGTCAACCCCATACAGGGACCTGATCCCTTGTGCCGGTGTGACACAAATTTGAGCCAGGCGGGAAAAACCTTTACGGTGGAAAGTGCTTTTGTGTGAGTTGGTGAGCGGCGGGCGCAGCGGTCGTGGCGATGCATAGCAGCAGCCTAGGTTAAGTAGGTCATATGTACTTGACCAATAGAAGTTTTCTTGTTGGGATGAACAACACTTTCTCCTTTTACCCTTTGGAAAAAAGAGAGTTGGACAAACAAATAGGTGGACAAACCCAACAACTCTCTCATTCAGAAAAATAGACCTTGACTAAAAGCTTCTTCTTCTCTACGAAAAATGCAGCCATTGTTTCGTTTGAAAGCATGGATCGAAGTAATAGCTCAAGTTTGAGGCTGCCATCAAAGAAGAAGAGTGCATTTTAACAGATAGAAACTTTGTCTCTTTTACAAGTTTGTTTTCTTATTTTCAAGGGTTGTTTTCTTGTTTCCGTCGGCTAGAGTTAGTTGACATTTCGGCTAAAGTTAGCCTTGTATTTCCAGTGAGTTTAGCTGGTGTAGATGACATTGAAGTTATTGTTTGAAGTCTTGTAATAGAGGTGTTACAAATTACAGAATTTGAAAGCAAGGATCGAAGTTAATGAGCTCCAAGTTTTGAGGCTGCCATCAAGAAGAAGTGCATTTTAACGAGATAGAAACTTTGTCTCTTTTACAAGTTTGTTTTCTTATTTTCAAGGGTTGTTTTTCTTGTTTTCACCAGCCGGCTAGAAGTTAGTTGACATTTCGGCTAGAGGTAGCCTTGTATTTCCAATGAGTTTAGCTGGTGTAGATGACATTGAAGTCATTGTTTGAAGTCTTGTAATAGAGGTGTTACAAGTGGGAGATTAGAAGGTTAATCTCTTAGTATTACACTAGAGTCTGTAATCTTGTTGCTCAGATCTAATAGTGGAGGAGTTTAAGAAATCTATGAGGTAGGTCGTAGTTTTTACTTCCTGTGAGCAAGGTTTTCCACGTAAATATCGTGTGTCATCTTCTTCTTTGCCTTATTTGCATTGTGTGTGTGTCTGTTTACGTATAACACGATAGAGGGACCAGGTCCTGTGCGGTGGTAAAACCCATATAACTTATCCTCCTCTATGATGTCCCCCGATCCAGCGAACAAGGCACCACTCAGGGATGCCTTTATTTTATGCAACCAACAGCCAAATGGTCACCTCATATGCTTTAGCAATCACCTGCATTGCAAAATACTGGAATTCATTGTGATGCTTCTGAAAGTGCTCCAGTTGCTGCTGAATTGCCTGAAGTTGGCTCACTATAGAAACAAGTGAATCTGAATAGCGGTTTAGGAACTCCTTCAGGTGATCTAAGATGATATTAATAGATCCCATTCCATCAATCGTAGGTAAATTGGAGTGAAATGACTTCCGAGTGATGAGGCAGATTATTGACTGTAGACTCTGAATATTGCCAGAGAAATCAAGGACTGGCACTTGGATGCAAACTCCCCCACAACTATATCTTCCTTTTCCTCCATGCTGTCGTACAACGAGTAAACTAAACCCTACATCAATGATTATGGTATCAAAATCTTCAAGGGCCTCTTTTAGTAGATTGATGAGATTGGCTCTCAAGAAGTTGAGCATCTCCTGAAGGATTGCCTTTTGATCCTCCAATGCAACTGACACTTTGTGCTTACGAACAGTTGGTAGCTCTTCCAAACTGTGTATGAGAGTCTCCACAAAGCCAGCTTCACAATGAGCAATCAGCTCAATTTGGATATTTGGATGCCATCCTGATTGTTCTGATTTTAGAGCTTGCAGGACATCAATATAAATCTTTCGGATACATGGCTGAATGGGTTGAAACCTCATTAGTAGAGTCCAGAAAATAGAGCGTTCATTTCACTTGAAGCTACGTCTCGGTTTCTTAAGCCACCCTGTAGAAAATTCAACCATGATACCATTGCTGCATGACCAACCACAACTAAAACGCGAAGGTACTAAAGTATGTTGGTTCTGAGGATCAAATTGCATCTGTCTGAAACGAAGCACAAAAAGTTCCTCAGCAGCTGCTCCTTTAAACTTTTTCATTTGTTGCTTGATGGAAATTGGAACTAAAGGAAACCCAAGATAAGGATTAAGAAATTTTCAATTGCCACACCAAAATTCGTTACAACAACATCGATGAATTTCTTAGCAAATTTGGGAGTAGCAATATTATCCTTGTTGGAGGATAATGATGATTTAGGAAAAGAGTATTTAGCTCTGATTTCTGACTTACACCTCCAAAGCTGTTGTTCCAACTTAGAGAACAAGATTATCAGATTGGCGGACACTTGTGAAAATTATCTGCAACATCCTGAAAAAGAGCTTGGACTTTCTCTGTGACATCTGAAATGCTGCATGCATTTGTGAAGCTCTGCAAGCTGAGAAGCATCTAGGAACTTAAACTCGATAAGAAAGGTGCTCAATTTTTCCTTACTATTCTGTACCGAGAAGCCTAGGGAATCCCATTCACGAAAAAGCTTTTGCAACTGAGAAATGGGATCACATGTCTGTGAAGACAAATACTCGTAGGAAGACATCGATCTCTCAATTAATTTCCCTCTTTTTGAGAATTAAGGTTCAGGTTTCTTTCTACTCTTTGGTGTTTAGTATAATGGTTATGTTAGGGAATTAAAAATGCTTCCAATTTATATATATATATATATATATATATATATCCATGTTACTTTTTTCTTTTCCCCTATACACCCCATGTGAAACTCAAATGTTGAATTCCTTTGACATGATCCTTTCTGTAAATTTTTATTGTGCATCTCCCCTCTCTCCCATATTTTATGTCCTTTATTTTCTTTATATATTTCTAGAATTCTAATTGTACTAGTTTTGGATGCTGACATCAATGATCATGTGAAGGGCAGTTGACTTTGAGGACAAAGAGCATATTCATCCTCAGATGTAAGCCATCTGGTTTATTATATGAACAAGTTGTCAATACTAGTTGTACATGGATGTTTACAAGTTGGCTTTTCTTAGCTTACCTTTGCTTAATAGCTATTTAACTCTTCAAAGGTTCACCAGACAGGCACAATATTGTATAGTAGAGTAGAATGTAGGATTCCACCTGCTTTAATTGTCCTTCAATGAGTTTATTGATGTCTTAATCTATTGTTAATTTGATCTGTGGACTATATTTTGGAATTTAATTATTTATCAGCTATGAGTAACAAAGTGCTTACAGCAATATGTCAAATTAATTCGTCGAAAATGGCTTTTGAGTGTTATTTCATATGGATAAGTAAATGCAAAATAATGGTCGTCTATAAGCAACCAAACATCAACTCTACTATAGTTCCGCTAAAAATCCCTCCAACTTTTGACAATAGACATTCTCTAGTTGATCGAATGGTCTGCTCCCCATCAACACTACTAGACATATTCCGGGTGAAATACGCTGGAATCATGAGGTGTGAAGAGGTAAAATCTCCCCATCTAGGAATTCTTGGATTTTCACAACTGGGCAATTCGTGGGTTTTACAATCATCATCATGGGTGTAACTCCTTTTTTCTGATAGAGAAACTTAGCCCTTGTTGTTAAGCTTCGCTATTAGCCACTAGATTTGCTTCATAAAAATATGATTTTTTTTAGATGAACTAGTTAGTAACCTCAACACAAAAGACCAAACCCTTATTAATAATCATATTCAAAGCAACACCATTCCTTCAATGAAGCAGGCTATGCTATTTCCTATAACCTGCTCAACCAGGTGATGCTTTCCACCAAATTTTGAATGGACTTGCTCGTAAATTACCCCCATCATCACAATCACAAGACCATACACGGAGACAACAACGCCTTAAACTGAAATGCTGGTCCAGATGGTGATCTAAAACCTTGGTTGGATCAAGCTGCACCTCCAGATTTACTCATTTTTTCCCCTTCTTGATTTGTTGACTCCCTTTTTTGCTTATAACGTTTATTTATTTATTCTATGTTAGTTTTGGGAATGAAATGATGTTATGTATAACTGTCTTACTCATTAAGAGTTAAAGTTTTCATAGACTGATCAATCTATATTAGGGCCAGCTAAGAGCAATGGAGGAAGAACACTAAGTTGCTATGGATTTGGTCTTATTACTGGTGAATAGTCGAGGCTGAAGAAACTCAAAACTAGCTACAAAATGATAAACAGGAAATAAAGCAAGCACGTAACAAAATTAATAATGGACGATAAATCAATATCATCACGTCAAAGACCTTGATATTGATAGAAGGAAACACCATGCTTTTACAAAATCCGTTGACCAGTCACACTTAATCCCAATCCATAAAAGTACAAAAATCACTAAAACCAGTTGCAGAATAACACCAGTACTTCAGCTAATACATCATACATCTTATATAGTCCCAATTGCTTCAGTTGATAAGCTCCTTAAAAATCTGTGAAGGAAATAAATAAATTAGTCTTTGAAAACGGTTTAAACAAAAATATAATCACTCAAAAAGCGCAACTTCATGGCAGAACTGACACTATTTCAATTTGGTTTAATATAATGATGTTTATTCTTTATCTACCCAAGTAGGTATGTTCAGATATCATGAAGGAGTGGACTACATAGATGGAATATTAGCATTTCAGCTTCCTACCATCAATGCTTTGCCACTTCAGCTAATACATCATACATCTTATATAGTCCCAATTGCTTCAGTTGATAAGCTCCTTAAAAATCTGTGAAGGAAATAAATAAATTAGTCTTATAAGAAACGGTTTAAACAAAAATATAATCACTCAAAAAGCGCTTAACTTCATGGCAGAACTGACACTATTTCAATTTGGTTTAATATAATGATGTTTATTCTTTATCTACCGTAAGGTATGTTCAGATATCTTGAAGGAGTGGACTACATAGATGGAATATTAGCATTTCAGCTTCCTACCATCAATGCTTTGCCTTGAATTGAATATAAGAAGCTAATTAAATTGGAATATCAACATTGAAATTATTAACAATGTGGGCTTCAGTTGCTTAGAGTCAATGACGTACCAGATAACCAACTTTAGGGTTGAGGTGTTACTGTTCTACTTGCGGATAATGATCTCAAAACCAGAATTTCCCGATATACCAGCTAATGTTTCTCTGACGGCCATGGCTGACCTGGCAAGTGCTTCATTACTTGATATTATCTCAACCGACTTCAGGGAGGAGGAATCCTCAAAACATGAAGGGATCGCCTTAAGATATCGACATCTTTTCAGTACCAGGTGTTCAAGGCATGGAAAGGCATATTCTGAGGCATGCCATTCTGAAAAAGAAGGATTTTCTAGTTTCAAAATTTTGAGTTGAAGGAACTGCTCATCATTCACTTCCCATATGTTAGAACTAATGGTGACTCCTACCAGCTTGAGTACCTCAAGTTCTGGAAGAGTTGCAAGTTCAGTAAGATGTATATGAAAATTGGACAGTGTCAACTTCTTCAAGTATGATGGAAACTTCAATTTATTGATCCAGGTCAATGTAGAACCAGAAGAAATCTTGAGCATTTCAAGCTTTTTAAGTTTGCTAAATGCTGGAAATGAGCCATCAAATTTGGAAACTTCACATCTCAGTTTCCAAAGATTTGGTGTCTTCTCCAAGATCTTATCCGCATTCTCCACAGAAGAAAAACATACTGAGGAAATAGTTTGCAGATCATCCATTTTTGAGGAGCTTTCTGAGAATCCTTCTCCCTTATTAAAAGTGAAGAATGCTTGATCATATATGTGTAGATGTCGCAACTTCACCATCTCCCAGATGGTATCCGGTACTGATACTCGGCCTCCAAGTCCTTGAACTATCAAAGTTTCAAGGTTCCAAAGATTGGCTGGAAGTGATAATGTATCTTTGGCAGTTCGAAAAGCAAGATACCTCAAAAGGGTTAATTCTTGTGGGAGAATATCAATTATAGTGAATTCTAAATCTAAAACCCTCAGAAACTTGAACCTTTTAAACATGTAAGAAGCACGGTCTATCAGAGAAACCGCGATGTTTCTATCCTCCCTGAATTGGAAAGATTTCACATGCGAGAAAGACAAACACCATTTCTCAAGATTATTGCACTGAGAATGAAGGGATAAGCGCCGCGGAGTCCTGTACTTTGGAGGGAAAACATGAGAAGGATCAAAGCCTTTGTCCCTGTCAGTGGAGAAATTGGTATAATTAGAGTAAGTTCAAAAAGATGAATTGATTCAAGAAACATATCAAATGCTTTGATTACCCTTTTATACTTTCTAAAAAGTTCTCCTGCTCAGCTTTCTTCCTGCAAAATTCAAGCAACAGGTCATGAATGCGACATGCCTTGATCTTACCATCAAAACTCTTTTTTGCTACTGTAATCAGATTTCTCCGAACAAGATTCTCCAGGTAATCATTTGCTATATCCTCCAAAGGCTTCTCCGTTTGAGTTGTTACAAAACCTTCAGATATCCACAACCATGTTAACTTTGAGACTTTTATCTCTCTGCCCTCTGAAAATACTCCAAAATATAGAAAACATGGCCTCAAATGATTAGGTAAATTCTGATAACTAAGATCAATAGTGCCCTTTGACTGATCCTGAATATGCGGACCTATACTTGCCGCCACTTTCTCCCAATAATGTTCTTTCTTATCCATCCTTGTAAGAATACCTGCTACCAGAACAACTGAGAGAGGTAGTCCTCTACACTTTTTTGTTATTCTTTCACCAACATCCTGCAAGTCCAAGGGGCATATTTCTTCATTGAATACCTTTTTCTTTAATAGCATCCAACTTTCATCATTTGACAGAAATTGAAGATCAAGGGGATCACTAACAAGTGTAGCATAAGAGGCAACATCACAATGACGAGTTGTCAGGATAATTCTACTTCCGTTGTTGTTATCTGGGAAGCATAAATATAAATCATCCCATGCACTAGTATGCCAAATATCATCAATGAAGATAAGGTATCTCACGTGAGACAATTTTTTCCGCAGCATCTCCGCTAATGCATTTTCAGCCTCTTTATCAAGTTTAGCATTCTCACCGATAAGATCACTTAGAATGGTTAACAACACATTCTTTCGAGTATATTGCTGTGAGACACATGTTTTGGCACGAATATCAAAATGATAGACAACTGACTGATCAGAGTATAATTTGTTCGCTAAAGTGGTCTTTCCCACTCCAGGCATCCCAGTAATTGAGATGACATCAAGTTTTGAAGACCCTTCAGTTAGTTTGCGTCTTAGTTTGTCCATCACATCATTACGACCCACCATTTCTTCATTCATGCTAGGATTCCTAGCAAATTGTGAAGAAGTATCTGCGTTCGAAGCATTTGTGGTATTATGCAACATCAAGTCAAATACATTGGTTTCTTGAAGCTCTGCTACCTCTGCCATGAGTACTCTAATATCCTCTCCAACGTTCAAGATCCAGGGGAAAAGACACCAGTCAGGAACATCTTTTTTCTTACAAGAATCAAATATATATTCTACCTCATACACCAAACCATTTGTCTGTGTTACAAAGTGTTGAAGTCCGTCTTGCTGTTCCACAATAGCTTGAAAGCACTTGAGTTCTTTCTGAATTGTCTCAAGTTGGCTGTTGACAGAATCTATTGAATTTGAATAGTGGCTTAGAAGCTCCATCAGGTTGTCTAAAATTAAATCCGTAAATCCCAATCCATCAATCCCAGATAAGTTGGACTGCAGGAGAAATGACCTCCGAAAGACGAGGTAGGTCACTGCTTGTATACTTCGAATTTTGCTTGAGAAATCATGAACTAGTGCTTGGTTTGTCTCTCCCTCAACTGTTAATGAGTAAACCAGAAGCCCTGCATCAACAATCACGGACTTGATATGTTGAAGATCAAATACAAGGGCATGCACTGGTAGATTGATGATATTGGATCTCAAGATGTTGAGCATCTCCTGAAGGGTTTCCTTTACTGCTATGAAATTACTAGAAATTGATAGCTCTTCCATACTGTGTAGGAGAGTGTCCACAAATCCAGCTTCACAATCTACTATATACTTAATTTGGATAACGGGATACCATTGCGACTGTACTAACTTTAGAGCTTGCAGAACACCCATATAGATCTTGCAGATGCTTGGATCAATGGGCTGAATCCTCCCACGTTTGAGTTCTGAAAACAAAGAACAAAATTCATGTTCAGGCGAGTAATGATTTTTGTGGCTTGGCAAGTACAACCAAGTAAGTACTGCTGTGTGCCAGGCAACTTGTAAAATGTGATTGAAAAAAGCATGTTGGCTCTGAGGCTCAATGCATCTGTCTGAAGCAAAGCAGACAAAACTTTTAAGGAACTTCAATTCCTCTAAAGCCCTCTCAATTTGACCCATCATGGTTTCCCCAATACAAACTAGTGAACTCGGATCATTAAGTTTCGTCAAATCACCGAGATTCTCTACAACAGCATCAACAAATTCCATTACAAAATTGGCAATAGCAATGCCATCCTTGTTTGCTAAAAGTTGAAAAGATATTTCGGGGAAGGAATATCTAGTTCTTCTGATTTCTGACTTAGTCTCCTGAAACTTAAATTGCAAATGGGACAATAACTCATGGATAGAGTAATAATTTCGGCTTTCTTGGATGTGGGCGAGAGCATTCGCAGCATGTTGAAACAGAGTTTGGGCTTGTTTTACAACATGTGGTTCATCTTTGAAGTCATGCAAGTTGAGAATGATACCAAGGAACTTGAAATCCCTATTAAGGAACTTCAGTGGATCTAGTGGATGATTCTTTTGAATAAAATTGGATGAACAGCATTCCCACCACTGAAGAGAATCCTCTGAGGATGGATACGTTTCCAAAAATACAAGGAATGAACCGCATTCCTCTGCAATGTGCCGTGGAGTCTCAAGGAAATTAGATATCTTTGATTGTAGTTTGTCTGAATATATGCTGAATGAACCCCATACCTGCTCAATATGCTGCAGAGATTGAAGGAGCTCAGACTTAGTTGATTGTAATTCAGCTAAGAATTCACAGAATGAATGGCATTCCTCTTCAGTCCGCCTCAGAGTTTGGAGTAGATGAGATAACATTTGCAGATACTCTTCTATAAACACACGTAGTGAATCCCCATCCTCTTCAATCCGCTGCAGAGTGTCAAGGGGATGATATTCCTTTGAAAAATCATAGCTGCTTAAAACCTCATAAAATGAATCACATTCACGTGCCAAACGCTTCAGCGTTGAAGTAACATCAGGTCCCTTTGAAGACGGATACTTGTTGGCATGGGATGAACTACCTTCCTGTTGAATCCGCTTGGCAGTTTCAAGGAGATGACCGTTGTCCGAGAACACATGGAATGAGCCATATTCCTCTTCAACCCTCTCCAGAGTGTCTAGGTAATGATATATCCGTGATAGACCTCTGTCTTCAAGCACACAGAAGGAACTGTATTTCTTTTCAATTCCCCGCAGATCTTGTATGAGATGAGCATGCGCTTGAGACAACCATTTCTTTTCAAGACGCTGCAGTACTTCGAGGGGATCAGCTTTGTATTTAGACATATATCTCGTCTTTCTGCAGATGTAGTGATAGCAGTAGCTGTTGACATCAACACTTGATTCAACCTTTGTAAACCAACAGTAATGTGACTTATTAGTTACTTCAAAGAGTGGAAACACAAAAGAAAAGGGGC
>JACEIK010003870.1:121430-150405 GCA_018107945.1 Datura stramonium
AGTGATTCCTTGCATGACTTTACCTCAATGGATTTTAGGGAAGGCATGTACCCAAAGCAAGAAGGTATCACCTTAAGATATCGGCATCTTTTTAATACCACGTGTTCAAGGCATGGAAAGGCATCACCTGAGACATCCCATTCTGAAAAAGAAGGATTTTCTAGTTTCAAGAATTTGAGTTTACTGAACTGCTCATCGTTCACTTTCCACGTATTGGAACTAATGGTAACTCCTACCAGTTTGAGTACCTCAAGGTTTGAAAGGGCCGAGACTTCATTAAGATTTATACGGAAATTGGACAGTGTCAACTTCTTCAAGTTCGATGGGAACTTCAACTTATCGATCCAGGTCAATGTAGAACCAGTAGAAATCTTGAGCATTTCAAGATTTTTAAGTATGCTAAACGCTGGAAACAAGCCATCAAATTTGGAAACTTCACACCTCAGTTTCCAAAGGTTTGGTGTCTTCTTCAAGATCTTATCAGCATTCTCCACACAAGAAAAACATACTGAGGAAATAGTTTGCAGATCATCCATTGTAGAGGAGCTTTCTGAGGATTCTTCTCCATTATTCAAAGTGAAGAATGCTTGATCATATATGTGGAGATGTCGCAACTTAACCATCTCCCAAATGGTATCTGGTACAGATACTCGTCCTCCAAGTCCTTGAACTATCAAAGTTTCAAGGTTCCAAAGATTGGTAGGAAGTGATAATGTATCTTTGGCTGTCCGAAAAGCAAGATACCTCAAAAGGGTCAATTCTTGTGGGAGAAAATCAATTATGGTTAATTCAAGATCTAAAACCCGTAGAGACTTGAACCTTTTAAAAGTGTCTGATGCAAGGTTTATTGAAGAGAATGCAATATTTCTAGCCTCCCTGAATTGGAAAGATTTCACATGTGAGAAGGACAAACACCACTTTTCAAGATTATCACATCGAGTGTAAAAGGACAAGCGGCGTGAAGTATTGCACTTTGGAGTGCAAGAATGATCCGGACCTCTGTCACTGTGAGTGAAGAAATTGGTATAATAAGAAGAAGTACTAAAATATGAATGGATTCAAAGGAAAAATATTAAATGTTTTGATTACCCTTTTATCTTTTCTAAAAAGTTCTCTGATGAGGCTTTCTTCCTGCAAAATTCGAGTACCAGGTCATGAATGCGACATGTCTTGATCTTACCATCAGGACTCTTTTTAGCAACCATCACTAGGTTTCTACCAATAAGATTCTCCAAGTAATTTTTTGCTAGATCCTCCGAAAGCTTCTCGGCGTGGGTTCCTATGAAACCCTCGGCTATCCACAACCATGCTAGCTTTGAGACTTGAATCTCTCTGTCCTCTGCAAACACTCCCAAATACAGAAAGAAGGGCTTTAAATAATGTGGTAAATTTTGATAACTAAGATCTAATGTGCATTCTGACTGAGCCTGAATTGTTGGACCTAAATTTGTAGCCACTTGTTCCCAGTAATGTTTTCCCTTCATTTCTTTGAGGATACCAGCTACCAGAACAATTGAAAGAGGTAGACCTCCACACTTTTGGGATATTCTGTTGCTGACATCCTCTAAGGCATGGGGGCAGCTTTCGTTATTGAACACCTTATTCTGTAATAACATCCGACCTTCATCTATACTGAAAAATCGAAGCTTATGGGGATCACTAATATGTTTAGCATGAGAGGCGACCTCATAATTCCGAGTTGTCATAATAACTCTACTTCCATTGTTATATTCAGGGAAGCACAACTTCAGATCGTCCCATGCACTAGTTTCCCAGACATCATCAATGAGGACAAGGTATCTCTTGGGCATTAAAAGTTTGCGAAGCTTACCTGCTAATTCACTTTCAGTCTCTCTTTCAAGTATAGCTCTCTCATCAGTAATATCACATAGAATGGCTAGCAACAAATCCTTTCGCGTWTATTCTTGAGAGACACARCAATGGGYGCRGATATCAAAATAAGAGACAACTGACTCATCAAAATATAGCTTGTTTGCYAGAGTTGTCTTTCCTAATCCCGCCATTCCAACAATTGAGATTACATCAAGGTCTGATGATCCTCCAATTAGTTTGCCACTCAGTTCGACCATCACATCCTTGAAGCCCACCATTTCTTCATTCCTGCTGGGATTACGTGCAAAGTGTGGAGTATGTTCCCTGGCAGCCTCTATTGTGTTGTGCAATACTAGGTCAGATACTTTCATTTCTTGCATCTCTTCTCCCTCTTTCATCAGTAGATTAATATCCTCTATAATGTGAAATATCCAGAGAGAAAGGCACCAGTCTGGAACTCCTTCTTCACAAGCATCAATTATGGATTCTACGTCATATGCCAAACTCATCACCCGTGTTGCAAAATGTTGAATTCCATCGTGCTGTTCTACAACCTTCTGGAAGCACTTGATTTCCTTCTGAATTGTCTGAAGTTGACTCTTTATGGAAGATGCTGAATCTAAATGGCAGCCTATGAATTCCTGTAAATTGTCTAAAAGTAAACCAGTAGATCCCAATCCATCAATGCTAGGTAAGTTGGGCCGAAGGAGATACGACTTTTGAGTTATGAAGTAGATAATTTCCTTCATACTCGGAATTAGTGCTTGGTTTGTTTCTCCCAGAGCCGTGACTTCCTTTTCACGCTTGTTGCCAATTAAAGAGTAAACCAGAAGTCCTGCATCAATAATCACAGAGTCAATATCTCGAAGATGAAATTCAAGCGCCTTTGTTGGTAGATTGATGAGATTGGTTCTCAAGATGTTAAGCATCTCCTGAAGGGTTGCCTTTATTGTTTCACAATTACTAGCAATAGGTAGCTCTTCCAAATTGGTTAGGAGGGTTTCAGGGTCATCTTTTAACGACATCCCCATCAGGGAGTGGGTTTGGAGCATTCTGAATGTTTCTTATATCTAGGGAAGGACATGGAAACCAATCTCCAATTCCAAAGGATGGAGAGAGAAAACTCATGGTAACTAATAGTTTATGTTTCAATGTATTTGAGTCATGTGCTTTGACTAATAATTTGTATGTTGCCATAGATCTTTCAGAAGGTTCTTCAGAGTTGCGAGCCGGAGGGGTTCTCTATCACACTTCAAACTCGGGGAAGCATGACTAGCACCTGGTGCCACCCCTGATATGAGCATACCCGATGCCTCAAAAATAAAACAAAGGACAGAACCAATGAGGTTCAATAACACAACAACTATAAAACTAGAATAAGATAATAGACTATAGCGGAAGCTGGCTCACCCGGACAACCAAAAGGATATACATAAGCCGTCAAGGACACGGAATGGAAGACAATCTATACTACAAGTCCCACTCGGCCTACAATAATGCCACTACACCCATAACAAATGTGTACAAGCCTCTAAAAATACAATAGAAATCAATTGTCCGGGACAAGGCCCCGAACTATCCATAACCGACCTCTGGAAACTCTGAAAGACCTGGAGTGCACCGACTCAACTGGAACAACACTCAACAACCAATAACCTGATCTAATAGCCCACCATCACCTGCAGGCATAATGCAGAGCCCCGACTAGGGCGTCAGTACACTAATGTACCGAGCATGAAAGGCAGAAATAACTGGAAGAGTAAGATTAGAGATCAACAGATATACCAAATATTGCAGAAGGATAACTAAACTTAAATAAACACATAAAACCTACCTGGCCCTCATAAGCCTGGCAAATAGAAGCAAACATACAAACAGAACCTACCTGGCCCCCATAAGCCCGGTAAGACCAAAAAGTAATTAACAATACAGCAACACCTAGCTGACCCAACTCACCTGTCATCGCCTCTAGACCTCTCAATGGCCTCAGCTAACACCAGCCAACATCTAGCATCCACTGCTATCAGATAACAAATAACACAAGCAACATCCACAATATAATTCCAAGCAAATCACAAGTAAACACCAGTTAATCAACATCATCAATCAGGCACTGCTGGAAACTCTCTCGGCTGTGCACAGTTAGCGGAGCTCAATCCATTTGGGAGAACCAATCGCGATCCCAGGAAAGGCTCAGATATGTCGGACCACTCTCAAATCATTTCTCAACTTGACACTACTGAGGTCATCATTCTCAACCCCATAGGTCATTTCACTCCTTGGGCTCAACCCCTCAGCTGGAAACACTCTTATACATCGGGTATCCACAAGCCACAAGGTACCTCGGGCTCAACCCCTAGCCGGAATCACTCTTGTGCATCGGGTATCCCCAAGCCACAAGGCCTCAACACAAAAAACACTAAAGAAAAAACAATAATAATACACGATCAAACAGCCCACAATTGGCTCTCAAACCCCACAACCCGACTAATACAACACAATACTATTCTTTCACGTCTAGCCGTCCACCGACGAGCCACCTACCAAGCTAAGGATTAACATCCTAACCAGTCTATCCTCAAGCTTTTAAAACAGCCCACATGCCACTCTACTTACCACTAACATCAAGGGACACGGCCAAATCAGCCCAAGTGCCACCACGACCGTCACGTGCCATCAACACGGTTGCCGATTCGAATACGACAAAAGATCATAGCAGCCATCGATCTTACCACTCTAATCCCTCATTCACATGCCAATATAATCACCTAATATTATTCACTCAACCATCCGACAACTTGCTACAAGAACCACATGGCTCACACACGGCCTCTCGACGCGAGCCTAACAATTTGCCATGACTATGATTCTCTGCACTCAATCCCGAGACACAAAAGAAACCAGCACCTTATATACACATTTATCACCATATAAATAGAACAACAAGAGTTCAATAATAGCAAAAACACAATCCATCATAAAACAGCCAACACACACGTCGATATGGACGACAATGACTATGGAATTCATGCCGACAAAGGGAGGGACAAGCCTAACATACCTTAGCTTCAAGTCAAGCCGAACTTGAACCTTCAACACCATGAACCTACTGCCTAAAGGAAGTCCAAGATTCTTCCGAAATGCAGACAACACAACTCAATAACAAAATAAGATAAATGAAGCTTACCTGACAAGATTCATAGGAATTCGACAGTAGAAACTCCAAGACAACAACCTACTGAGGTTAACACACCTATAACCAACCTTAAACACTAAGGAGAACAAAAGTAAGAAGGCTTACCAACAGCTTCACCACGAAACAGCCACCAACAGCCTGGAAAAGACACCAAACCACGGACTACACGCGATTCCCCACTTCCCAACACAAAAATCATGTTGAACCATGACTTCTAGACCCAAAACCCAAGGGAAACCATGGAAAGAACCTTGAGAGAGGTTCTGGACGTGAGAAGTTCTGGAAAATAAAAAATAAGGCAACCAACCGACCTAGGGGCTATTTATTGTTCTCCACCGCCTTAAGACCTTGTGAGGTGTCTGCTTGCGCAGTCTCGTGAAAATGCGAATATCTCTCTACTCCAAAGTCGGATTAACAAACGGTTTAATGCACTAAAAACTAGACTCATAGACATTTAATTTGATAGTTCGAACACCCCCTAAATCCTTAATATTGGGATAAAATCTTCGAGACATTTGACCTAACTTTTAAAGAATCTCAAGAAGGAAATTTTGCAATAACTTTTTTTTTAATTTTGTTCTACAACTTGATCGATGTCCAATATTAAATATGATCATAGAGTGATTCAAATAACTCATAACACTTCCTTCTTGACCTATTAGGTACTCTTAGTCCTACCTCAAAAGCACAATTTTATCGCTCAAACTATCCGGGTGTTATATTCTCATTTTCCTAAAGAAGGTCCAAGCGCACATGCGCCGGTTCCTCAAGCAGGATATGAATTTGACTATTTCATATGAGGTTCTTACTTTATCCCCCATTATCCTCCCTCAATAAAAGAAGAAACTTTACCATAACTTGCCTTTTGATAAGGGTAAGGGGTTGGTCACCTCCACTTCAGGGGGAGAATAATAACATGTGTCGCTGTACTCTGGTGATGAAGAGACTGGAAACAACACTTTTCCACTCAAGTGAAAATCTATAGCCACTCAGCCTTTGATTCTAGGAGAGGATGGCCAATTATTTGAGGAGGTCGACTTAGTGAAAATGGTTGATTCCCATTTCCCGGTACTGTATGACCCTATTGTTGTTGGTCTTCGAGCGAAGAAATTTGGAATGTGCCTTCATCATCCGGCACTTTGCAAAAGAAAAATCTATCAAATTTCTCTATAACATCTCTTACCCTAATTTTAGGAACAAAACCATGCTTATCTTCCATGTCCTTCAGTTCTAAGTTAGGGTTAGTTGATATTTTCTATGCACCCCTACAGATTCGGAGAAGAAGCGCACCATCCTCATATCAATTTTCAAGCTGATATATCTGCTTTCCTAGCTAGTTGCCATTGTCAATTATCTAAGCCCCCGTTACTGGCAAAGACTAGGAGAAGATGGACAAGGTTTCCCCCGCGTGCTTATCTAATGAAGCCGCTTAAGCCTGGGACAGGTAAAGGTATTATCTGATCATCTCTCAAACTTCTTCCATATTTTGAAAGGTTAATCTTAATTTTCATGGAAACATCTTGATTTCTAATGGGCTTGAATAGATGCTTAAAAATAAAATCGCATTGACCCATGAGCATGAGAAACTAAGGCATAAACTAGCAGAATGGGAGGCTAAGTTTGCTAAAGTGGAGGCCTTAGAACCTAGGCTTTTCAATGTCGATTCCTTAAAAACAAAGCTTTATCAAATTGAGGAGAAAAGGGATGTCTTTAAATAGGAGGCTAGCAGCTTGAGTATGGAGGTATCCAAACTAAAAAAGGAAAAGGTCATACAGGTAGAGTCTCTTGAGGCCGGTACCTGGGGAGAGTCAAAGAATACCTCTAGGTTCTCAATGAGATTCTGCGTCTAGGGATGCCATAGTGTTTAAACTGGAGGGCCTCATTGAGTACCACAAGAAGAGGGCGAAACAGAAGTGAACTTTTAGCATCAAGACTATGAAAAAGATGTTCAATCTTTATGAACATAAGTTTCCTGAGGTATCTAATAACCTTGCTTCTGCTCGCCGCTGGCGCACCTCTCCTAACTATTGCCCATTTATTCTGGAATAATCTTTTTAGGAGGGACAATTTTACATATTTCTGCCAAATACTTCTATTATTAAGTACGGTCGGTACCATTTCGATGTGTTTCAATTCTTTCGAACAAGAGAGGTTTGATGCTTTTGAATCCATTATATTATTTCCACTTCCTACTCGCGGTATGCTCTTTATGATCTCAGCTTATGATTCAATTTCCATGTATTTAGCTATTGAGGAATGTTGGTGCATCACCTTGAAGATAAAAACACCAAAGTTTTCTCTCTCAAGGATCGACATAAGTTTCAAAAGATCTATGATACTTAGATTATGAGGAAAAGGACTTTGGAGGAGTTCAAGTCGGATCGTAGACATTGATGAGCAGATTGCTAAAGCCCAATATTTGGTGGAGCTACCCGAGGGCGATCTTCTCGAGCTAGGTATGGAGAATCTCTCTTCTTCTTCTGATAACGATCTCTTAAATTTCAATTGAGGAAGAATAGGATGAGGAAAAGGATAATGATGAGACCTTGCACGCATCTCCTATCAAGGACCAAAAACTTTCTTTAGCTTTCTCCTTACCTTTGGCTGTGGATCCTGTTATTATGTCGATTGAGGTCTAAGAACTCCTTCAAGAACATGAAGCGGTTGGGGACATCCGATAGCTCTTTATATTATTCTCTATTTTTTCTTTGCTTGTACAATGTATTATTTGGGTCTTATAGTGCCCATGTGTTAATGAAAATATTCTAATCTTTGAAACTTAGAGTTTTTCCTTTTCTGTCACATTTATTATTTCTTCCCTTTTTCTTTTGAATTCGGATCCGAAGATCATACTTGCCTTCTAAATTATATAATTCATGCATAAGTTTTTGATTCGATTCTTGAATTTATTTTCCCTTCAAACATTTTGTTACAAATATTTTTGATTGTATTTTCTCATCGAGTCTTCTCTCAATCATTTTTACACAATTTGTTCAAAAATCATTGTCAGTCAACTTCTTTGGATTTACTTTTGACTTTGTTCTGGGAATTATACTCTACCGGTTTTGGAATTACTTTTTCTCCTTATGACATTGTGAGTCAGGTCCCTTATGTTAAAAAGGTGCTTATGAGTAGGAAGTCTCTTGTTCATTTTAGGCACATAATGAATCAAATCAGCTTTAATATAGGACAAAAAGCTATATGTATGATACATCAAAAATATTTTTAACATGATTTTTGCATATTGTACATACTCAAATGGAAAGGAAATCAATCTTCATAAGTTATACCTCTATTGCCTTTTTAGTCCAATCAAAAGCTTTTACATTGTGTAAAATGCAAAATTTAAGTTGTTTGATACTTTGTCCATATTGTTGTCTTGAGCAGAAAATTGGTAGAATTTTATATTTTTGGGACTTTGTCATATGGTCCCTGGTCCTTAGCTCGAAGTGATTGGGGATTTTCCCTTACTAATTCCCGATGTCTCAAAATCTTCAAGATATGGATTTTTACTCCTGCCATTCCTCAATATCATTGCATCCTAAGGATATGGAGTTTTACATCTGACAGCCCCAGCGTCTCTACATCTTCGGGATTTAGAGTTTTAATCCTAACAATCGTTGGTGTCTTTGCATCTCAGATTGTACTGTCTGACTTTGCTCACAAAGTTTTGAGTCTTTATTCTTTGTTGTGATGTAGCGATTCCCCTTTAGGCATTTTTTATGACTTTCCTTGCTCTCTAGTATCTGAGTGTGAAACATGAGGACTCGGATACTGGATACCTTTATCAAAATTAGCAACATGAGAACTTTGAGTTCATAGTACACTTGTTACTACCTCGTTAAAAATCATATTAGAAAAAACTCTATTTAAACAAAAACTATGCTAAGGAAAAGAGTGTGTAATGTGTATTTTCTTGAACCCGATTGTCCTATTATTTCTCTTTTAACAATAATATCATTTTAATTTGCTTACATTCCAGTTGTTATGCAATTGTTCGAGAAATTTTATGACTTTAGAGTCAATAAATTGAGGACCATTGTTGTATGCAATTTCCTTCAGTATTCTGAATTGGCATATGTAATGGTCCTAAATAAAACCTATCACCTTTCAATCCCGGATTTTCTTGTAAGCACCTGCTTCAATCCACTTGGAGAAATTATCAGTCATAATTTAAAAAAATTACCTACCCTAAAGCTGGAGGAAGTGGTCCAACTATGTCTATTCCCTATTTCATAAATGGCCATGGGGAGACGACTAGATCTAAGATATCTCTTGGATGGTGAACAACCTGAGCATACCTTTTGACATTTGTCACATTTTTTTACAAATTTCTTTGAGTCTTCCTCCATATAGGGTCGGTAATATCTGGTTCTTATTAGTTTCAGTACTAAGGATTCGGTCCCAGAGTGGTTACCATAGACTCTTTCGTGTACTCTTAAAACATAATTAATCTCACCCAATCCTAGACACTTTGCTAATGGTTCCAGATAATATCTTTTGTATAAGTTTTTATCAACAAGGCATTACCTAACCGCCCTCATTTTGAGTGAATGAGAGGCTGTCGAATCTATTGGTAGTTTACCATTCTTTAAGTATTTAACAAAGTCACTCTGCCAATCCTAGACCAGACTTGTTGAATTAACTTCCCTATGATCGGGTGCATCCAACTTCAAATGTAACAAATGCACTATGAATCCAATATTGGGATCATATGACCTTGCTAAGAATTTGAGATTGGCCTAAGAATATGCTTCTATATCTCTTCTTTAGTATTAGAGTCATTTTGCATTCTCTGAATCGAGAAAAGGATACTCAAACTTTTTCTAGGTACTTCTGCATCTTTTCGTCTTTGGATTCATAATCTCCTTGTGTCTGTTTTATCACATTTGATTTTAATGGCTTCAGATCTAAGGTTCCGAGCTAATTCAATACCTCCAAGAATAACATTGTACTTGGCCTCATTGATAGTAAAGGATGCACAACTTATAAATTGTCTAAGTTTTTCTCCCATTGCTACCTTGAGTTCAGTGCCTTTCACATTAGAATCTCTGTCAGTGTATAAATTCCAAACATCGAACATGTCGCTGGACATGAGAACAACCTCTTTCTCAATTTGAGGTATCATTCTCGAACTGAAATCAACCACAAGGTCATCAAGGACTTGGGATTTGATGGCAGTCTGAGGTTTGTACTCAATATCAAATTCACTTAATTCTACCTCCTATTTTGCCATTCTTTCTGAGAGTTCAAGTTTGTGAATAAAGTTTCGTAAAAGATACGTCATCACCATACTATGGGATGACATTGAAAATATGACATTAGCTTATAAGTGGCTATCACAAAGGTCAATGCCAATTTCTCTAAGTGTGAATATCGATGTTTGACACTTGCCAATATTTTGCTCACATAATAGATAAGGTATTGCATGCGTTTTACTTCTCTGATTAGAACAACACTTATTGCGACCTCATTTAAAATAGATAATGAAGCAATTTCTCAACCTCGAGCTATTTTTCGAATAGCAGTGTGGTGGACAAATATGACTTCACGCTTTTCAGTGCTTGTTGATAGTCCGGAGTCCATCGAATTGGTTCTTCTTCTTAAACGATAAGAAGAATTGATGATATTTCTTTGGTGACCTTGAAATAAATCTGTTGAGGGCTTCCACACGAATTTTAAGCCTCTAATTTCCTTTATACCATGAGCATGTCTAGTATCTCTTGGCTATATCTTGTTCGAGTTTATCTCGATCCCTCTGATCGACATGAGGAAACCAAGAAACTTAACAGACGCAACACTAAAGGCGCATTTCATTGGATTGATCTTTATGTTGTGCTTCCTTAGTGTATTGAAAGTCTCCTATAAATAACTTAAATGGTCCTCTACATCCAAAGACTTAACTAACAAGTCATTAACACAAACTTCCATTATTTTACCAATTTATTTTTAAATATTTTATTCAAGAGTCTTTGATAAGTGACACTTGTATTTTTTAAACCAAAAGGCATTACGTTGTAATAATATGTACCAAAACTTATGATAACTAAATTCCTCTTTTGGTCTTTCAGATCCATCTGTATTTTGTTGTATCCGAAATAAGTATTGAGAAATCTTATCATCTCATGTCTTTCCATGGCATTGATCATTTGATTAATGTCTGGTATCGAAAATGAATCATTTGGACAAGTCCTTTTTCAAGTATTTGAAATCAATACACATCCTAAATTTATTAAGTTTCTTTGGCACAACAACCATGTTAGATAACTATTATGGGTACTATATCTATAGAATGGAGCATATGTTGAGCATACAGTTTACCTCCTCCTTGAAAAACCTATTTTTATCCTAAATCATTGTGTGTTTATTTTGCCTTATTGGAGAAAACTTGAATTTACCCTTAACTTATGAACCACTATGCTTGGTGGGATACCTATAATATTGATATAGGACCATGAAAAGCAATATATGTTAGTTTTTAAGAATTTAATAAGTTTCATTTTGAGCTCTGGTTCAACCCCGTGCCTAGATATACTTTTCTTTAAGGGAAATTAATGTACATGATCACTTGCTCAGGATCCTCCGTTGTTGATTTAGTAGCCTCTTTGTCATCTGGAAACTTGGAAGAATATTGGTACTTGATATCGAATTTGGTCTGCTCCTTCTGAATCTTGGAGTTCATCATCCCTATAGTCCTAAGGTTTGGGTCCGACTTTTGTGACTGCTATTACCCTTTTTCCAATCAGTCCCAAGTTGATTTTTGTCCAAAGATACTGTAAATATTTCCTTTGCCGCATGGAGGTCCCCTTCAATTAGCTTGATTCCCTCTAGAGTTGCGAATTTTGTTATCGAATGGTATGTGGAAGGCACTTCCCTCATGATGAGATCCATGGACACCTAGGAACAATGTTATATCCTATCTCTCTATCCATCACATTAAACTAATCCTATTTAATGACTCCTTCCACAGTTGTTGACAACATGATCTTTTCTCAGGTTGTTTTACTAGACATGTTGAAGCCGACCAAAAGCTTCATCGCCGGAATCATTTTATCTACTAGTTTCATTTGCTCAGCAACCCGCATATGGATGATCTTGGCTAAATTACCCAAATAAATAACCACATATTTAATCATGAAATTATCTATATTTAAAGAAATTATCAATACACTGTTGTGCAGAACTCCAAGCTATTCAGATCTTCATTACTCAATGAAACTGGTTCTAGATTCGAATTTTCTAAATGTCTTTTCTTTCGATTGGTCGGTATCTTGTCCTTCTTTGATTTTGAAAGTTATACTCTACTAATTTGTCTCCCTTTGATTGTTATGTTGATTACACACCAAGGTAGATGAGGCTTGGGTTTGGCGACTTCTATTTTTTTTCATAGTTTGTCTTGGTTTTACTACTCAAAAACTCTTCCAAGTGACCATTTTTTAGAAGTATAACCATTTCCTTTTAGAGATATCTGCAATCCCTAGTAGTGTGTTTGTGCATTTTATGATAATTGCACCACAAAATTCAGTCCCCAAATCAGGATCAGACCTTATAGGTTTAAGGAAGCATACCTCCTTTATGTCCCTTATGATCATGATCAACTACACCGGGATAAAATTAAAACTCTGTTCCAAAAGTCTCAATACCATAGAGTAAATTGGATTAGGGGGCCTAACCGCTTCTTTATTCAGTAGCCCTTTGTGGTTTTGAACTTTGTTGCTCTGCTTGTTATACTGAGGCCTTATCATGGATTGAAATTTTCGATCATGTTGACTCAAGTTTGGCCTTGGGCTGGATGGATAAGGAGAGAATCATAATTTATTTGGGATCCAATTCCTATACCTTAATGATTTTTTTGTGAGACCAATAATAAACATTTTCAACCCAAAATTTTAAATCATGTCGGTTATGTATGTCAGATAAGTTATAGCATCAAATGCTATCAAACTTTCCTTCAATTTTAGCAATGTGACCCAACCAGATTCAAGCCTTCTGCAGAAACCTCTGCTGCCGAGTCTTCTGGGACTGATGGCAATAACACCCTTTCATTTTAAAACCTGATCACAAAGTCTTGGAGAAGCTTAAAATTATGTCTCTCGATTTTGAAGATGTGCAGCCTTCTATCCTGCACGTTCCTGGCTTTGCCATGTGCCTTGATAAAAGAATTAATAGAATTTTCAAGCAACAAAGAGTAACACATAAATGCCCCTCTTGATAGGGTTTCTCTAAATTTTATGATGAAGCCTGATTCGATTACGTCCTTCATCAAATAATTCCCTTTGACTCTTATAGTAATATGTTCATTAGGATCTCTGGTTCCATCATTTTTGGGAATGTACAACATCCTGAACCCTTCAGAATTAGCTTTGGTGTCGCACTGGGTTTGTATGGTTGTTGGGTATATCTTTGAGAATCTGACCTTTTAAGAATGCATTTGTTCCCCAGTATTTGATCCATGGGGGAATGCAACTCTTTTAGGAAAAGTTCAGCCTGAATTCTTCTCTAAAAGATTCTATCACAGGTACCCCATTTTTGGAACCTCCTTCTGATTTGTCTATTCTATGTAACCCCGAGCAAGTTTTAGATGCGAGGATAATTCTCGAGTTCATTCATGGAGGGGTTTCTCCAAATGGCGTCCGCTCTCTGGTTCTGATATTATTGGAAGACATTTTGGTCAATATCTTTTGCAACTCGATCACCCTTCAGTCTTGTTGGAAAAGGTGATCCATCATAGTTCGGTGTTGAATAGCCAAAATTTCCAGGATCTCTTTAGGATATTCCAAATCTGAATATTCATGATTTCTCTAATGAGTTGTTATCTCATCGAATGGCGCTTCAGGTGCTCCTCCCTCAGATTTTTATGTGTGTTTATGTTTTTCAAATATGCATCATCTTGGTCAGTCCTTACTGCGTTAATGTGATCCTTATAATGGCTTCTCTGGTCTTGGACCCCATTGTGGAGTTCACCTTCTGTCACATTTTTGTTGTTGTTTACGATTGCTATGAGTTTTTTCTGAAAATCAAACAAATGGACCTGAGTAGGTTGGTGAAAATGGAAGAGTGAGTCAAAACAGTACCACAATTTCCCAGGCCCCAAGATGGGTGCTAAACTGTTTACCAAGAAATTGGTACAGTTGAATTTACAGAGAGGTCAAGGACTCATGGATTGATTTTACTCATAGGATTGGGATTAAATAGATGAAAATATTGATTATTGAGCCTGTTAAAATATAAATAAGAATGGACAAAATGAATGGAATAGTAAATCACCAAGTTATTATTAGAGTTGTAGTTTGAAATGTCGATTTGCAGCTATCAGATTCGAGATGTCCAGTATGTGTGTTCTTAGCGAGTTTTCCTGTGATGACTTCATGAGTGTGTGTGTGTGTGTGTGTGTGAGAGAGAGAGAGAGAGAGAGAGAGAGGGATCTTGTATTAATGAAGAGTAGATATGTAGCCTTGTATATTTCAAAATTCAATCCTTTACAAATGAATGATGCCACTATTTATAGACATCGTCTAGAATACATCAACCAATGAAATGGCTCCATTTGAGCCTTATAGTACATCATCTAATGAGATCACTCCATCCGTACAATACTGTTGCATGTGTCAGTTGCAGACTCGTTGCGATTCGCAGGATCTTTATACAATTTTGCCAACGTGTATTTATCTTCTTCTTCTTCTTCTTCTACTCCCAACATTGGCCCACGATCTTGGCCTTTGGCTGATTGCTCTAATTTCTTTTAAAGATTACTTCGACTTTGATGTTAATAAAAACACATGATTCCAGATCCATAATAGGTCCGGATGTTGACATCGGAGAGTCCCTTTTATAACTCCGAATACCTCATATCAACTTATCTCCAATTTATTTCTTTTCCTCCACGTGTTCTTTCCTTATTCGGCCGTATTTTTTTGTCGCTTTTTTTCTATACAATACCACTTGTGAAACTTGTTTTTTCTACTTCCACCGGAGTAGTTATTCTCCTCATTTTTAAGAAATTGCTTTTCTAGAGAAAATATTTTTCAAAAATTGACAAATAAACATAAAAAAATTTAAAAATATTTTCTGAAAAGTGTTTTCCTTCATATCGAACACACCTTTAAGCAAACAACAATACACTTGATGTCGCAACTTAGACTCAGCAAGAGGGTACCTGTACCTTGAACCAGACATAGAGTAGTAACTTCTTCTTCTTTGGCTAGTTATTGGATTGGAAGCCGCAAGACATGTCTTCTTGCTTGTCTTAGTAACTGATGTTACTACCATCTTGTCAAGAGAAACAATATAGATAAAAAGCTGTGAACTCTTGACTATGATGTTAAAGTTACGGGCAAAGCAACTTACGGTATGAAAAAAAATTATGCCTATTGGAGGTCCCTATTAATGACAAATGTCAAAATTTTATGCTTATTAGATCTATAGAAAATTTATATGATCAAAAGAATCCAACAATAACTCTTTTGTCCTTTTTCATCTAGGAGATGTTTTTGATGAAATTTTACAGAAAACTGGAAGTTATGGTTCAGTCATGACTATATTCAGTTTCCTACAACATTTAATGGTATCCTCAACTTGACTTGGCATGACTTCGTGGTATGCGAATTGAAGCTGCAAATTCAAAATTTTATTTCAGATGCGCACACTATAATTATGATCATAACTTTATTCAAATTTCTGTAATATTTAAGTCTCATCTGGACATGCTATATGAAATGAGATTGATATGAAGTTGAAGTTTTGTTCTGGACATACAATTTGGATTTCATAAGTTGTATTTATTTCTCATAAACATGAAAACCCCACAAGTTGTAAATACTATTAAAAAAATTTCAATTCTTACACTAATACAAAATGAGCAAACTATAATTCATAAATAAGATATCCGAATATCTTAAGGCATCACATAGGTAAATTGCATATCTCCATGATCTTTTTAAAAATGAATGTTTGTGATTACAAACTTTTAAATATACATAATTTTATAAAGATCCATAAGTCAACAATAGTAATAACTAGATATTTTTATATAATCCTTTCACATGGTACAAATAATCTCTTCACACTGATCATGCATCTTTTTTAGCAAAATTTAAAATGATGGGTCCCCTTTTTTTAAAAATAAAATTACAATTTGGAATCCCAAATCATACTTTTTTGGAGAATTTGAAATTAGAAATTATGATTTCAATTTATGATCCCAAATCATATAACTAAATGCTGATTTAAATTCATAACTTGATATCCTATGTCGAAATGCAAGATTAGTTTCTACAACTTCATCGGCATGATCTAAGAAAGAATATATATAAGGAAAGTACTGAGTTAAAGTGAGACTAGACGAGACAAAATCGGCTTCTATAGTGTTACTTCTGACTTGTGAGATTAACAAGAATGAGACAAGAAACTGAATTTTGTTTATTCAAAACTCTAAGTTAAAGATCACTTTTACAATCAAACAACACTAATGGAAAATCATTACAAAGGCATTCTTGGCTAATGGCTATTATGTATCTTTATAATCACATATTGCAGGTTTGCTCCCTGCACAACTAAGCAATTGTCTGGCAGCGCAACTGACTTTCTTCTCTAACCAAGAATAACCAGAAGTCTTGTTATCTTCCTCAACAACTAATTTCTTGTTGGTCGTTTTGATTGTAGTTGTCTTCTTCATCTTCTCCTTATGAAGTTTCTTCATGACATGAATTTCAGCAACACATGGTCCAACTTGTGCCATGGGTACTCTCTGTTTTCAACAAAGTGAAATACTAACTAATATTCACAGTTGTGACATTATGGTTTCTGGATATTTATTTATACTACCAGGGCTGCTTGAAAAGCAAGGGAACTGTGAGAATATTGTCATCATTTGATTAGGCTTTGGCAGCCACCCGACAATTACGTGAAAAATGGGAGATCATTTCCTCCTGAAGAGCCAGTCAGCCAACTGAGTGCTGACCATAAAGTCCATCTACTTGGAGACCAAGTATTTTCCTAAAATTTTGACCATGTCTTACGACTAAGGTCCTTCTTCTTTCAAAATAATTTGATACTCGAAATTCACTGATCCAACTAATTTAACATCGCGCCGAATAAGCCCATTAGGAAAGGTAAAACCTTTTTTTATCAAGAAATTAATATTTTTTTCAAAATTTAAATTCAAAATTCTGATTAAGAACGAAGAGATTTCAATCATTATATTAAAATTTAGAATTTAGCGATAACTTAATTTTTTTGAAAATATGTCGCAAGAGTTTTATAATATTAAAAAAAAAATAAGAACACTAAGACCAACTTTTTGATGACCTTGGTGGCCAAGTAACATGTGACTAAGGCTTCTTTTGTTAATTAGGACCACTAATGACGTGTGTATTTTGAACAATAATAGTACCACTGATGGGGCTACATTTTGTAATGATGCATATTCCACATATTGACTAAGATATTTTTGTGGTCTACTTAGACAAAAAGAAATACTTCTTTGAATTTTCATGGGGTTTCCTGGCAAGCAAAGATATAGTAACCAAAAAAGACTAAAGACTACTAGTGCACCGTCAAGATTAGGAAATGGTCCCA
This sequence comes from Datura stramonium, assembly GCA_018107945.1. NCBI lineage: Eukaryota > Viridiplantae > Streptophyta > Magnoliopsida > Solanales > Solanaceae > Datura > Datura stramonium. The sequence continues at coordinate 139,036 of JACEIK010003870.1, forward strand.
CAATAAATCTCCTTTTCTATCAGGACGACCAAGGAGTTTGTTTCCGTATAAAAAAGACCTAATAATCAAAAACACACGTGAAGTATTATATTTATGTGAGTTTTTTTTTATCACTATAAGATGTTTGTATTTTTACTTTGAATTATCATCAATTATTGATTAAAATACATCTCGAAATTAACTAGACCAGGTGTTTGTAAAATTATCCTAAGGCACGCGATCATAACTTAATTTTCCCAAAAAAAAATCATCAACATGGCAGCTGACTCATTAATTTCAAGGTGTATTTAAATAAATAATTAATGATAGTTTTGATTAAAAAAGACGCAAACACCTGGTAGCTTAGGTATTAAATTCGCCAAAAATGATACTTCAAGTATGATTTAAATTTTTTGTTTCAATCAATTCATTTAATTATCTATATGGAGTGTCATTTAACACCATTTTTAAACATGGAAAGAGAGAATGTAACATGGATTATCGGATACTAGTCGATGTGTCTTTTTATTATATAATTGTTTTGATGATTGACTGTGATTGACAAAGTTTTTGTAAAGTTGACAAAGTGAACCAGGTCTAATGGAAGCTGATTATTTCACAGTGCATAAAGGTGAACCATGTCCAATTGGAAAACTGATACAGGCGCATGCCTGTTGAGGTAGACACCTATTCTTGCTCAAATTGGGAGTGTGTACTTATAGATAAGACAACGGAGAGCTCATTGAGATAAGGATGTCAGTGATTTGGTATACTTTATCTAAAACACATCAAGTAAGAAGAGAAGAGCATAAAAATGAGTCCAACAAGGAAGAGGAATTAGAGTTGGAGCTGGACTCATCTTGTGGATGGGATATTTATATCACACGACACAAGACAAGTAGGCTGACGATTGAGAGCAATAAGCAAGTTGTCACGATCCGAGCTGGGATCCCGGATCGAGACACGGGACCTAGAACAACAAATGGCTCCAAGTCGACTCATGGCATGAACATAACAACTAAAGAGCATACATCAAGCGGAATCTGATAACTGAAACATGAATAAGCTGAAGTCTGAATAACATAGCAATCTTAAACTAAATCAACACTCGATAAAGATGAAAATCTACATAATGTCTGGTAAGCCTCTAACATATCTGATGAGCTGATTGGACAAAATTTCCAACTAGCTCGCTAAAGTCTGAAGTTGGACATAACACAAATCAACACTAATAGAAGGTCCTCGGAAGATGAGGACTCATCAACGCTGAAAAATCGAGCTAAACTGCGGGACGCTGGACTAATAACGAAACTGAGTTTGATCGTTCGGACCTGTATCATGAAATGATACAACATAGAGTATGCAGTCAGTACGTGGAATGTACTGAGTATGTAAGGCAAGTAAAACATGCTGAGTAACAGTAACTAAAAACCATGCATATATAAACATAAATCATAAGATAATGAGAGTAAGGATTGCATGCTGAAATTTGAATCTGAAACATATATAGTCATAAGCTGAATATCATATTTGAATAGAATGACCCAAAGCTAAAATAGAAATCATATGACTTTTTATAGCTGGAATCATAAGTAAAAACTCGTAAACTGATCATTATTAGTCAAACCTGCTGTAAAACATAATAAGTTATAAATATGAATAATTGAAATCATGAGAAACAATGGGAGACTTGTTATAACCAACAACACTATGTATGAGCGCATGATGATTTCACGTTTTTTCTCACGTAAAGGAGAGACATCTAAGAATTATCGGGGCAAAGAACGAATAAGGTGTGATATCACGATATACCCTTGGGCAGGGGGAAACACTCTCTTGAGAGATCCCAGAATTTATCCCTACGTTGGCGCATAGTTTATGAGACCGGAGAACCTTGGAACCCCTAGCTTACTCGGTGCTGGACACTACTCCTAAAACATGTATAATGCTCATATAATTATATTCTCAAAACATAGGTTGAATCTGAACATAGGAGGTTTTGACTCCAAAACATATTATAAGTTGATCTTATTAGCCTTGGATAAATCATGAAAACATACTTAACATATGTGGGCTTGACCAAATATTAAAATCATGCATACTTGAAATAGACTTCCTAAGTAAAAATCATAGATTCATACATGGGTAGTTTATAAACATTCAATCATGCTAGATATCCCATCATACTTGAAATCATGAATCATAAACTTGACTTTTCATGAAACTTGCATAATTTGAAATAATTTTCTAAAACTTGAAATCACGAATTTATAATCACAACAGGAATGAAATCTATCCATGAATCTTAAAACATGCTTTGAAACATAAATGGAATTGACCCATAAGCAAATCATAGAGAATTTCATAAAATTGGGATAAACCCCCATAAAATCATAAACTTGAATTAAGACTTGAATTTATGAACTTGGGGAGAAATTTGGGCATGAGAGTTGAAGGAAACTCTCATTCATAGCCCTACATACCCGGGTAAGCTAAATCTCAACTTGACTTTGAAAGCCCAAGAGAATTGGAAAAGAATTTGAGGGATTCAAGTTTGATCTTCAAAGGGGAACTTCTAAACTTGTATGCATGAGAGTTGAATGAATTAGAATAGGTTAAACTTCCTTAATACACTTCTTCTAGAGCTTAAAATGACGTAGTTTAGATCTTAGGAGTTTATAAATTATGAAAAGGCCCTTAATGATTCGACAAAGAATTAACCCAATGCCAGTCACCACGAGCGACCCAACAAGTTGTTAGGTCACTAGAAGACTCGAGGTTCTCACTCATTGCCACTGGCAGCCTCCTTCTCAAATCTCTTATCTTCAAGCAATGGCTAAACAGGATGAGTCGACACCTGAATTGATGACTCATTATGTCCTCTCGTCATCCCTACTGGAAATTCAACTTTACTTCCAACCTTTTCCAACCAACGGTCGACCTGATGAGTCGTGAGGTGACACCACGACTCGTCCCTCCACCTGTTAAGTCCCTATGAAAGAATCCCTTATTTCCAACTCTGTACCACCTAACGAGCAACTCCATGACTCGTTGGGTAACATGGCGGGTTGTTCTTCGACCCGTTTCCACTGCACTTCCTCTCTTCTTCCAACACTGCACGACTATGACGGGTCACTTATCGATCCATTAAGTGACTTAACGGGTCAGGTTGACGAGTCATTTTGTGACCTGGTGCTTAACCCTCAGATCTGATCTTAGGGACTTTTGAGGTATTATAATATCTCCTCCTTGGGAATATTCGTCCTCGAATGTGGGTTAAACATATTGGAGGCCTGGGGAAGGAACTGAAATACCAAATATTGAACATCTGAAGCTGAAAACAGACAGAGTTACTGACTTCGGACTGAAGTACATGACTGAACTAAATTCATGATCCATACATACATGCTAAAACATGAAAGGAACTGAGAGACATGAACTTGACATGAAACTGAATAGAGTACTAAGGAAGAAACTGATACCTAATGCTAGAACTGAGCTGGAAGGAAAAAGATGCGGGTATCTAGCCATCATATCTACTTCGTCTTCCCACGTAACTCCCTCAACAAGCTGATTCCTCCACAAAACCTTCACTAAAGCTACTTCTTTATTTCTCAACTTCTGAACCTGATGATCAAGGATCTTAACTGGAACCTCCTCATAAATAAGGCTATACTTCACACCTATACTCTCCATCGGAACAACCAAGGCCGGGTCACCAATGCACCTCTTCAATAGAGACACATGAAAAACTTGATGTGCCGAGGCTAACTCCACTAGTAGCTCCAACTCATATACCACTTTGTCAACTCGCCTCAGAATCCTATAAGGGCCAACATATCAGGGACTAAGCTTTCCTTTCTTTTCGAACCTCATCACTCCCTTCATTGAAGACACCTTTAGAAATACTCAATCATCAACCTTTACCTCAAGCTCTCTCCGCCTAACATCCGCATATGACTTTTGACGACTCTGAGCTATTTTTAGCCTATCCCTAATGAGCTAAACTTTCTTTATGGCCTCATGAACTGAATTTATCCCTATCAATGTAGCCTCTCCTACTTTGAACCATGCAATAGGTGATCTACACCTTCTCCCATAAAGAGCCTCAAACGAAGCCATCTGAATGTTGGAGTTGTAACTGTTATTGTAAGAAAACTCGATAAGAGAAAAATGATCATCCCAACTACCCTTGAAATCAATCACACACGCTCTCAACTTATCCTCAAGAGTCTGAAGGGTCCGTTTGGCCTGACCATCTGTCTACAGGTGAAAAGTTGTGCTAAGCTTAACCTAAGTACCAAGGGCCTTCTGAAACAATCTCCAAACCTATAAGATAAACTGAATACCCCTATCTGAGATAATAGACAAGGAAATTTCATGCAATCGAACTAGTTCCCGAATGTACAACCTAGCATAGCCCTTAGTTGAATTGGTATTTTTTACTGGTAAGAAATGTGCTACTTTGGTCAACCTATCTACAACCACCGAAATAGAGTCATACTGTCAGTGAGTATGAGGCAACCCTGTGATGAAGTTCATATTGATCTCTTCCCATTTCTAGGTAGGGTTACTAATGTCTTGTAGCATACTTCCAGGTCTTTGATGCTCAACTTTTACTTGTTGGCAATTTGGACACTTACCCACAAACTTCGCTATGTCCTTCCTCATGCCATTCCACCAATAGACCTCCCATAGATCACGGTACATCTTGGTGGCACTTGGGTGGATAGAATACCGAGATCCATGAGCCTCACCCAACATCTGCTCTCTCAAGTCATCAACACCCAAAACACATAAACAACCCTGATAACGAAGCACACCATCTCCCCATTAGGAGAAGACCTCCGCCTTCTAATTCTGTACAACTTCCTTTATATTTACTAAGATAGGATCCTCATCTTGCTTGGCCTTGGCCTCAGTCACCAATGAAGATTCTGAACCATTCTGAACAATGATAACACAATCTGTCGAGTCAACAAGGCGAACTACTAAACGAGCAAGACGATGCACATCCTTCACCAACTCCTTCCTTCCATCCTCAACGTGATCCTTCCTTCCATCCTTAACGCGAGACACAGTTTCCATGGACAGCCTGCTAAGGGCATCCGCCACTACATTGGCCTTTCCCGGATGGTAAAGAACACTCATGTCATAGTCCTTGAGAAGCTCTAGCCACCTTTTTTGTCGCAAATTCAGGTCCTTTTGAGTGAACACATACTGAAGGCTCTTGTGGTCCGTGAATACATCTACATGCACCCCATAAAAGTAGTGTGTCCGAATCTTCAATGCAAACACCACCGTTGCCAACTCTAGGTCATACTTCGGGTAATTCTTCTCGTGAGTCTTAAGATATCTAGAGGCATATGCAATAACCTTACCATGCTGCATTAACACAGAACCAATTCCAACCCTCGAAGCATCACTATACACCACAAATCCATCTATGCGTTTGGGTAGATTCAATACTGGGGATAAAGTGAGTCGGGTCTTTAGTTCCTCAAAACTCTTCTCACAAGCATCCGACCACTGAAATTTAACCTTCTTCTCGGTCAATTTAGTCAACGGTGTTGCAATGGATGAAAATCTTTCAACAAACCTCCTATAGTAGCCAGCTAAACCAAAAAAGCTCCTGATATCCGAAGGACTAACTGGTCTAGGGACAATTCTTCACCGCCTCAATCATTTGAGAGTCCACTTGCACATCCTCATGTGACCTCACATGACTCAAAAATGCTATTGAGTTCAACCAAAACTCACACTTGCTGAATTTAGCAAACAGCTGGCGATCCTTGAAAGTTTGTAGCACAATCCTCAAATGAGTGGCATGCTCCTCCTCGCTCCGAGAGTATATGAGAATATTATCTATGAAGATAATCACGAACATATCCAAATACGGGTTGAACACCCTGTTCATCAAATTCATAAAAGATGCAGGAGCATTCGTTAGTGCAAAAGACATAACTACGAACTCATAGTGACCATACTGAGTCTTGAGAGATTTTTTCGGGATGTCACTCTCTCTAACTCTAAGTTGATGATATTCGAATCTGAGGTCTATATTTGAGAAGAACTTAGCACCCTAAAGTTGGTCAAACAAGTCATCAATCCTGGCCTGAGGAGGGGATACTTGTTCTTGATTGTGCCCTTGTTCAACTACTGATAATTAATGCACAGTCTAAGAGACCCACCCTTCTTTCAAAAGGACAACTGGTGCAGCCCACGAGGATTTACTAGGACTAATGAAACCCTTATCTAGGAGATTTTTCAATTGCTCTTTCAACTCCTTTAGCTCAGCTGGAGCCATTTTATAAGGAGGAATAGATATAGGTTGCGTATTAGGGAAAAGGTCGATACTAAAGTCAATCTCCCGCACCGGAGGGGGGTGACTCCTGGTAGATCATCTGAAAACACCTTAGGATACTCACATACTATAGGAACTGATTGAGGAGTCGGGGTCTTGGACGTCGCATCCTTAACCCGAACTAGATGGTACATACAACCTTTAGAAATCATCTTCCTGGCCTTGAGATAGGAAACAAAGTGACCTACAGGCACAACTAAACTACCCTTCCATTCTAGGACTAGCTCACATAGAAATAAAAACTCTATCGTACGGGTTCTAAAATTTACTAAGGCATAACATGCATGCAACTAATCCATACCGAAGATAATATAAAAATCGATCATATCTAACTCTACTAGATCGTCTAAGGTGACTTTCTGAAGGATTGTGATAGGGTAATTTATGTACACCCATAGAGCTATAACTGAGTCAACGACTAGAGTAGAGACTGAGAAGGGTTCTGATACATGCCCAAATGCTATTTTATAACTTAGTTTAGTCATGTTTTCTAATTTATTTAATTACATTCTCATGTGAATTTATTTGTTTCTTTGCATAACTAACCAAAGTGATTAGCCCATGTTTTGTAGGTGAATTATGTTGATGAGGGACTGAAAATGATGTTCAATGCACAAGGGGAAAGCATGAAAGTGATTGTAAGAAAGTTGCATGAAGAAATCAATATGGTGTCAAGGACGTGCCACCCAATGTGCCACGCCAGCAGAAGGACGCGCTAGGCAACGTGTTACGCTGGCCTTGTGCCGCATTCACTGTCCTGCCATGCGAGGGCATGCGCGCGCATGAGGGGAAAAGCAGCAGTAGCAGCACGCGATGGCGTCGTGCCACGCCCTGCGACCTACGCGATGGATGCCTGCCACACTGGGAAACACACACCAGCATAATGCCATGGCAACTCGAGGCTGTATTCCAGTAGGCAGGCGCGATGGCTCCGTGTCACGGAGGCCATTCAGGGCGACCAGCAGCGTGACACAGAGCTGGTCCATGCTCGACAAAAATGTGAAATTTCTCACGTATTATAAATTAAACCCTTAGCTTCTAAAATCATTTATCACAAAATATTTTGGAGAAACATAAAAAAGCGAAGGGAAACGAAGGAAACTCTACCTAGGGTTCAAAAAACTTTCATTCTCTTTTACCATTTTTGTAAGTACTTTACTTTAAACATATTTTTAAATAATTGTATGAACATGAGTAGCTAAAACCCTTCCTCTAGGGTTGAGGCCACATGATATAAATGTAATTGCTCAATTTTCATCTTTGATTTGAGTTTTAGTTCTCGTTTTATCTTGCATTCTTAATCATTGTTGTTTTTATGTTTGATCGACATGAAAAAGAACTTGTTAAGCTTAGGAAAAAGCTCGAAAGAGTAACCCTAGATTAGAATGAAAGAATGCAGGGAGCAAGTTCTTGTCTTTATGATAGGATTCGCGGTTAGAATAAAAATTATACCTAATTTGCCTTCCTTGGTTAATTAGACGGGACAGTAGCTAGACACCAACTTAGAATTATCACATCACCGCTTGTGTAGTTGTGAAGCTAAGTTAGGTTAAATTATTAGAGGTATGAAAGTCCATAATCAAGGGAATAAACCCCGTAGACCACATTCACATTGTTAATTGCTCACGAATTAGGACATCACATCCTCGCTCAACGATGTAGGTGTGATACTAGTTTGTTGTATTTAAAGGCTTGAGAGACCATAAACACTGCATATTAACTCTGTGAGACAACAATTGAAATTTATATACTTGAACCATTGTGAATTGTAGCATTGCATGATTGTCAGCAAGCTCGAGAGACCATGAACACTGCATATTAACTCTATGAGACAACAACTGAAATTTATATACTTGAACCATTATGAATTGTAGCATTGCATGATTGTCAGGCCTTAACTCTAGATGCTTCTTATTATTATTTCCTGAGTAATTTATGGTCATCACTTAGATTTAGTTTAAACAACTAAAATTTCTACAATCAACACTAGTGAAATTTAATATAGCACTTGAATTGAATATTTGCTAAAATAAGTCCAGTCCCTGATCCGACTCTTAAAAGAGCCACTGTATTACTTGTATGACCGCGTATGCTTGCACGTGCGGTATGGTGCAACAAGTTTTTGGCGTCGTTGCTGGGGACTGGCAGCGTTTAGTGAATTTTTAGTTTTTGAGTGATTTTTATTTTTCTTAAATGTTGGAAAACTTGGTCTTGGTCTGTTCTATTGCAGGTAACAGGTTGTCTTTCTAGAGCTGGCAAGGAATAGAGAGCTGGTGGAACCTTTGTTGGAGACTGAACGCCAATTGCATCTGCTCCGGAGAGAAGCTCTAGAGAGGAAGTTGCAGCGCTTATATGAGCAGAAACGACAGAATCCATCAGTTGGGCAGAAAGAGTTGTTGCCTGAGCAAATGGCAGCCCGACCAGTTCGCGAAGTGGCAATCCCACTAGTGACAAATATGACCTCCAGTATCCGCAAATCGGAGCTCGGAGAAAACTTTGAGCTTAAATAGAACATGGTGCAGTTGTTACATTCTAGTGGGCAATTCACTGGAATGGAACATGAGGACCCAAAGCAGCACTTAAAGAACTTCTTAGAGATCAGTGACACTTTCATCCCCACCGGAGTGTCAACTGATTATGTCCAACTCACCCTCTTTCCATTTTCACTGTTGGGAGAGGCGGAGAGGTGGCTAAAGGAAGAGCCACCAAATTTCATTACTTCTTGGGATGACCTTCCAAGGAAGTTCCTCATTAGATTCCTCCCTTCATGCAAGACTGCCAAGCGCAGAGCAAAATCTTAAGTTTCAAGCAGTGGCCGGAGGAGAACCTATACTTGGCTTGGGAGAGGTTCAAGTCATTACTGAGAGACTTCCCCCATCACTAGTAGTCTAATGAGGTGTTATCCCACGCCTTTGTGGAGAGTCTAGATCCATATACGAAAATCTTGCTAGACTCCGCATCGTGTGGGCAGACACTTGAGAGACACACGATGAGTTGTACACTCTACTGAACAGAATTGCTTAAGATAATCTGGAGTGGCATAGTGAATCATCCAGAGGGGCAGGAAAGAGAGTGGCAGGGATGATTGAGGCAGATAGTGTCAATGCCTTGGAAGCACAGTTAGCGTCACTACAGCATCAGATAATTGCTCAGCTCAACAAACTGAGTATGAACCAGCAACAAGGATAGGTTAATGCAATTTAGCAAGCCCCTAGCTGGTGTGAAATTTGTGAAAATAATGGGCACAGTGCAAACTCTTGCGGGGCTAATCTAGAGTTAGTCAATTTTATAGGGAATGTTCAGAGAGGAAATCAGAGTTATGGGAACACCTACAACAAAATTTGGCAGAGTCACCAAATTTCTCTTGGGGTGGCAATCAGAGTCAGAGCTACTAGCAGCCTCAGAGCAGCAGCACAGGCAGAATAGTGGCCAGTCCAATAGTAGCACATTGAGGTGATGTTGCACAAAATCATGGCCACTCAGACCCAACTAGCAGAGAATCAGGCAAAGATGGCTTCAGACTTGAAAAATCAGCAGATGGCCACCAGAAATCTAGAAAAGCATATGGGTCAGCTGGCAGCTGCGCAGCATACCAGACCTCAGGGAGGATTACCCAATGATATAGATACAGATCCTCTACAAGTCAATGCCATCATTCTGAGGAGTGGCAAGTAGTTGGTTGATGCACCACTGAATGAAAAGAGAAAAGAGGTGCAGCCAGAGCTAGTCAGACAGGGTCCATCAGCTGATAGAGAGGATAATCAGAGGGCTGCAAAACACAATGCACAACCATCATTGCAGCTAGCACAGAGACCTCCACCACCATTCCCACAAAGGCTAAAGAAAAGCAAGCAAGAAGAATGTTTCAAAAAGTTCTTTGAATATCTTCAAAGAACTTCACATCAATTTGCCTTTACTTGATGTCTTACAGGGTATGCCAAAGTACGCCAAGTACTTAAAAGATGTGGTGGATAACAAAGTAAGGTTGGTGGATTTCCAAACAGTGGCACTTACTAAGGAGTGTAGCTACAGGGTGAAGAGCAAGATGCCGAAAAAGCTCAAGGACCCAGGGAGTTTCACCCTCCTCGTACAAATTGGTGAAGCTGAAATCATAAGGACTCTGCGTGACTTAGGGGAAGCAGTAACTTTAATGCTCCTATCTCTGTTTAATGCCCTGGGATTGGAAAAATCGAGGCCCACAAGAGTAATGCTGCAACTGGAAGACAAGTCAACAGTGGAACTAGAGGGAAATATTGAGGATCTTCTCATCAAAGTAGGTAAATTCATTATAGCTAACTTTATCATTCTGGATTTTAAGGTTGATGATAAGCTACTCCTAATCCCTGGACGGCCATTCTTAGCTACTAATAGAGCAATAATCAAGGTGAAAGCGGGTACCCTTAAAATGGGGGTCAATGACGAGGAAGAGCTCTTCAGAGTCTACCAGGAGATCAACCCACCCACACACTACAGAGATCTTTGTAAGATCAGTGTGGTATCAGATGCTAAGTGTGGGGTGGTAGATTCCATGGGTCCACTGTTGCAGTACATGTTGACACTTCGGCTCGAGTCTGATAGAGGGCAGAAATTGAAGAAGATGATGGAAGACAAGAGGGATGGGGTGGAGGCTATTCCCTCTAAAAACAAAAAGAGGAGGAGATGGTTTCTGAAAGGGAATACTTGTTTGAAGATATCCTGAAAAGGATAGTCCACATCGTGCCGTGACGTAAAATTAGGCACTACTTGGGAGGCAACCCAAGAGTACCACAAGTACACTTTCTTTTCAGTTTGTTGGTAATTTTTTTTATTTTTCACTTGTTGTTTTTTGTTTTGGTTGTTAAGCACGAATTATGGGGAAGGCTGAGTATCCATGAAAGCAAAAGCTAAGGAGCATGACAAAAAGATAAGTGTGGGGTTGATGATCCATGTGTTCAAAAATGGAGAAAAACATGCTATTAGCTGGGCCTAGAGGCCTCAGGAAGTATCTCTCACTCTTGTTTTAATTGTAATTGATGCTTTGGAGACAT
>JACEIK010003871.1:27835-41193 GCA_018107945.1 Datura stramonium
TTCAAAAGGGGCTCGGGACTCAGGTTAAACTAAGCACAACTTTTCACCCTCAAATGGACTGCCAAGCAGAACGAACCATTCAAACTCTTGAGGATATGTTGAGGGCATGCGTTATGGATTTCAAAGGTAGTTGGGATGATCATTTTACCTTGATTGAGTTTTCTTATAATAATAGTTACCACTCTAGTATCTAGATGGCACCGTTCGAGGCTAGCTACTGGCGAAGGTGTAGGTCTCCCGTCAGATGGTTCAAGGTTGGTGAGGCAGCTGTGGTGGGACCCGATTTGGTTCATGAGGAGATGGTGAAGGTTTAGTTGATGAGATACTGGTTGAAAATCACTCAGAGTCATCAGAAATCATATGCTGGTGTGAGGAGATAAGATTTGGAGTTTGATGTAGAAGATTGGGTCTTTCTAAAGGTATCTCCCATGAAGAGAGTCATGTCGTTCGGAAAGAAAGGTAAACTCATTCCCCGCTATGTTGGTCCCTACCGAGTTGTGAGAAGAGTTGGTAAGGTGGCGTATGTGTTGGACTAGCCTTCGTAATTGGCTTCAGTTCATCTCGTGTTCCATGTATCGCTTTTGAAGAAGTTCTTGGGTCATCCAGCCTTGGTGGTTCGGATAGACAGGGTTGGTGTAAAAGACAGTCTAAGTTATAAGGAAATTCCTGTTGAAATCTTTGATCATTAGGTTCAGAGACTGAGGAACAAGGAAGTAGCCTCATTAAAGATGTTATGGAGGAATCAGCATGTCGAGGGAGCCACGTGGGAGGCTGAAGTGGATATGATGGCTAAATACCCCCATTTGTTCCCTACTAGCTCAGCTTCAGTTTGAGGTACCAAATTTTTGCCCCAAACCCCTATTCAGTCTTTCATGTTCTATTCATGCGAATAAGTTTGTTTTATGATATGATATATGTATGTGATGTCTGAACTCTGACTAGATATGTGGTTCTCTTCGAGGGTAGTCGTTCCGTTAGTTTTTGACTTGAATGTCAATGATTAGCATCTATATATAGTTCTTGTTTGTTTCTGAGCTTTCTGCTTGATTATAACATTCGAGGAAGAATGTTCCCAAGGGGGAGATATTGTTATACCCCGGAAATTCAAGAATCGGACGCGGAAGTGAATCAGGAGAAAAATTTGAAAATGCTGCACCAGTTGCAGAACAGGTCACTTAACAACTCGTGGCGAGGCCAAATGAGTTGTCAAGTGACGCGTTGGGAAGACTGGGGATGATGAAGGACTCGAGGTCCTCAAGGGTGATGTAACGACTCATGGTCAGTCACCACAAGTTGTCATGTCAGCCGTGGGTTTGTCCTAGAGAAAGATAGTGAAGCTTATCTAGTGTACTTGATGGATGGTACCTCACGAGTCATCGTCAGTCCTAACGATCCTTTAGGAGGGCCATCACCAAGCCAGTTGAGTTTTCATAAATGATGAGGTATTGTACTTGACGAGTGAACCAACGGGTCGTGTTCCCTAGAAACGAGTTGTCAGGTCGTCCTTTAGGACCCCCCTTACAGTTATTTTCAGCAATTTCAGTAATGGCTTTTCCGTAATTCCTAAGTTCTAAGGGCCTATACTTCGGCCTTTTAAGCTCGTAATAGAGGGTTTTAAGCTGAGAAAGACCCATCTAGGACATTTTCTTCATGAATGCAAGGGTGAGGGCTTGAAGGAAAGAAAGTGAGGAGAATTTCAAGGTTTTCAAGAGAAATTTTAGCTGGGCAATTAGGAAGAGTTAGGATTCTTCATTCCTAGGTATGTAAGGCTATGTGTGGTTGCTTTCTTCCACACCCATGCCCATTCCCTATGAATTTGTGATTAGTTTGTGATGATCAAGTATGGGTTTTTATTCATTTGCATGATTCTTACATTTTTACTCATGGGTATGATTAAATTGAGTTGATATTGATGATTTATCGAGCTTGGGCGGATTCCAACTTAATTTATTTTACAAAATTATTTTTGCTGAAAATTGAATCTAAAACGCCCATGTTTGGGGAGTTCCTAATATAATGTAATGATGATGGAGTAGATGATGAAAAGCATGTTTTCAACCTTACCCTTTATTTTGATGATGTTTTCAAAGAAGACTAAATAGACCTATGTTTGGTGAAACTTTAGGTAGTGCCCAATGTAGAGTATGAATGACGATTTTCGTGAATTGACTATATTATTTCGTTTTGGAGTGAAATCTCCCAAATTATAATGTTTTCAAATGATTTTAATGGGTTCAACGTGATAAGGTTTTTGGAAAGGCCCTTATGTTGATGATAATGAAGTGATAATTCTAAAGTAGCTTTACCACATGATTTTGGAGTAGAGGCTCCCACTATTTTTGAGCTTGTGGTATGTGTCACGGTAAAGCTTCTCATATGTATGAATTTTTATAATTGAGATGTATGCTATCATTAAGCTTCATTTCACATGATGTTGAGTCTAAACATGATTCTATTCTAGCTTTGTCGAGACAACATTGTTGAGCTTCATATTTATATGATGTCTATTGCATGCATGATTTCATAATGAGCTTTGTCAATAGACAATGTTGAGCTTCGTTTCATACGATGTTAAGTTTATGCATGATGTCATGTTGAGCTTCATCACTAGACGATGTTGATCTTCATATTTATACGATGTAGAGCAATGCATGTTTTGGGAAAAGAGTCTAGCACCGAGAGGGCTAAGGGTCGATAACCCTATGCCCCAGAACTACGCGCCAACGTAGGTTGATTCTATCATATTATTGGGACCTCCCTTGTGAGCTATCCCCAACCTATTTGGCCCCTTTCAGCTAGATATCGATATCATGGTAGCGTTTCTAGCCGTGGAAAGGTTTTGGATTGCTCTGCCCACGTTAGTGTAATAGTCAGGACCACATAAGCTCTATCGTGGTATGTCGGTTAAGTGACGAGTCTCCCATTTTCTATATCATTTGAATTTGCATATCCATTACTCATAATGAATATCTTATGCATGCATGTTTAAAAAGCATGGTTTGACTCATTGTTCAACTTTTGATATAAAGGTTATGATTTAGCTTTGAGTCATTCGATTCAGTTATGATGTTCTAAAGCCATGCATGAACACGTTATGATAAAGTTCGATTTCAGAATTTATGCATGTGGTCTCCTACTTACTCTTAAAGTATATTATATGTACGAATGGATTTAAATGATTTATATTATCGAAGCATTTTTACTTGCCTTGCATACTCGGTACATTCCACGTACTGACCGCATACTTTCTATGCTGCATCATTTCATGATGCAGGATCCTGTTCTCAAGTTCAACCCCGTTCGTAGATAGCACCTGCTTTTTTGGTTAGTACTCATTTTTCGAGTACTAGATTTTCAGTTTTCATGAGTGTATTTTCAATTTCAGTATTTTTGAGCTAGTTGGGGGTGTTTTCCCATCAACTCGTCCAGATTAGAGGCTTATCAGACTTAGACATGTATTCAGCTGAGATGTTTATTCTGTTGTTATGTTAAGTTAGACTTCTGCTGAGTTTATATTTATGTTTCCTTTATGTTTATTGAATGAGTTAGTGAATACTTCTGCCATGGTTTGACTTGGGGTCTCTCGGGGTCCCTTGTCCCATGCGATCCGGGTCTGCTCACGGGTCGTTACAAGACTCTTCTCCCAAAACATGCAATGCTCTACATGGTATATAACGAAGCTCAACATCGTCTATTTACGAAGCTCAATAATTAAATCATGCATAGACTCGACATCGTATGAAAATGAAGCTCAATAGTAGCATACATCTCAATAGGAATCATGCATATGTGAATCTTTAGTTTAAAACATACCACAAGTTGAACATACTTGGGAGCCTTGCTCCAAAACAATATGGTAAGCTATTTTGGGAAAATCATCATTTGAAATCAACATATGGACATTGCCCAAAGCTTTATCATGCTTAGAATTTTTCAATTCTCATTGAAGACATAATTGTAGACATGAGTAATTTCAAATCTTGCTTTACATCACAATAACTCATCATTATCACACTTACTTCGTAAATCTTACTTTTCATGATCATATCATCAATGGGCTTCAACATTCATAAAAGCTAGAAACCTAATTTTAATTGGAAATCATTGTAAAATCAGCCCATTCTTCACAATTTGATAATAAAATCACAATCAACTCATACCCATATAAAGAAATTGAATATTCATGCATTCGGGTAAAACCTCACACTTGATCATAGGAGATCTTTATGTTTCGATCGAAATTGAGCATGGGTGTGGAAGAATACATCCACCCATAACCCTATATACCTGGAAGGGATGATTCTACCACTTCCCTGATTGCCCAAGATGAGATTCTAATGGAAACCTTGTAGATTTGCTCTAAATCACCTCTTCAACCTCTCAACTTTGCATGAATGGAATGAAATAGCTTATAATAGGTTTTCCCCTCTTAAAACCCTTCAAAACGAGTCTTAAACGATATAGTATAGGCCCCTAGGACTTAGTAATTACGGAAAAGCCCTTACCAAAATTGCACAATTTGGCTGACTGCTAGTTCCCACGAGGGACTGGACGACTCGTGCTCACAGGCCACGACTCGTGGCCATGAGTCGTCTGGTCCACTGCTCAAAACAACTTAGGGGACCTTACAGAAGACACCATGACTTGTGGTGGGTGACCACGACTCGTGGTCACCATCTGTGGCTTTTTCTGCCCAATACCTCCTGCCAAACAACCACTCCAGGCCACGGTAGACTTCACGAGTCGTGAGGCCTGACCATGACTTGTGTTCATGCCCGTGGTGTTCTCAACTCACCCTGCAAACCCAGCTGGACGAAGAGTCACTTCATGACTCGTGGTTACTCCTCGTGATTCGTTCTGTGACCTGGTGAGAAATTTCAGTTTTTCACCATTTTTACTCCCGAGTCTTCATAGCTAAGGCTGTCTTTTACACCGACGTTGTCCACGAGGACTACTAGAGCTAGATCCCCAAAATATTTCTTCAAAAGAGATATATGAAAGATGGGATCTGGAGTGATAATTATTATTGTAAGCAAACTCGATCAAGGGCAAGTGATCATCCCAACCACCCTTAAAGTCAATCACACAAGATCTCAACATGTCCTCAAGATTATGAATTTTCCGCTCCACCTAACTATCCGTTTGCGGATGAAATGTTTTGCTGAGCTTAACCTGAGTCCTAAGCCCTTTTTGGAAAGACCGTTAAAACTCGGAGGTAAACTGAGTACCTCAGTCTGAAATAATAGACAAGGGCACTCCGTGTAATCGAACCAACTCCCGAATATAAATTTTGGCATAATCATCCGCTGAATCTGTGGTTTTTATCGGTAGGAAGTGTGCAGCCTTGCTTAACCTGTCTACCACCACCCAAATAGAATCATAGTGTCGGCAAGTACGAGGAAGGCTTGTAATGAAATCCATATTAATATCTTCCCACTTCCAAGTGGGAATGCTAATGTCCTGAAGTACGCCTCCCGGCCTTTGATGCTCAACTTTCACTTGTTGACAGTTCAGGCACTTGGCTATGAATTCTGCGATGTCCTTCTTCATGTCGTTCCACCAATATATTTCACGTAAATCATGATACATCTTGGTGTCACCCGGATAGATAGAATACCTGGATCCATGTGTCTCATGCAATATCCGGCCCCTCAAGTTATCAACATCAGGAACACATAGACGTCCTTGGTACCGTAGCACACCATCTCCCTCTTGGGAGAAGACCTCTCCACCTTCTGACTCCGAACGACTTCTTTCAGCTTTACAAAAATTGGATCCTCATCTTGCCTAGCTTTCACATCAATCACCAAGATGATTCTGATCTGTCTTGCACAACAATGCCGCCATCGGTCAAGTTGACCAATCTAACTCCCAACCTCGTAAGTCAATGGACATCTTTCACCAACACCTTCTTTCCCTCATCCATGTGGGACACACTCTCCATAGAGAGCGTACTAAGTGTGTATGCTACCACATTAGCCTTACCCGGGTGGTAAAGAACACTCATGTCGTAGTCCTTTAGTATCTCCAACCACCTCCTTTGTCGAAGATTGAGATATTTCTGCTTGAATGAATACATCCATGTGGACCCCATACAAGTAATGCCGCCATATCTTCAATGAAAACATCACCGCAGCCAAATCAATATCATGAGTCGGGTAATTCTTCTAATGGACTTTCAACTGCCATGAGGCATAAGCTACCACTTTCCCATGCTACATCAACACACGCCGAAGTCCGATTCTCAAAGTATCACAATAGACCACAAAACCATCGGTACCCACAAGTAGGGTCAACACTGTTGCTGAAGTGAGTCGAGTCTTCAATTCTTGGAAGCTTTTCTCACAAGCCTCCGACCATTGGAACTTTACTTTTTTCTAAGTCAGCTTGAGGAAAGGTGCTGCAATAGATGAAAAACCCTCAAAAAATCTCTGATAGTAACCTGCCAAGCCCAAAAAGCTCCTGATATCTGATGGGTTCATTGGTATGGACCAATTCTTCACCACCTCAATCTTCTGAGAATCTAACATTATGCCTTCACTCGATACCACATGGCCCAAAAATGTCACGGAGTCCAGCCAAAACTCACACTTGCTGAATTTTTCATACAACTGACTATCCTTGAGGGTCTGAAGCACTGCTCTCAAGTGAGCGGCATGCTCCTCCTCGCTCTGAGAGTATATAAGGATGTCGTCAATGAATACAATCACGAACAAGTATAAATATTCCTTGAACACCCTGTTCATTAGATCCATAAAAGTCGTAGGGGAATTTGTTAGCCCAAAAGACATAACAACAAATTCATAGGGACCATACTCAGTCCGAAAAGCGGTTTTCAGGATATCACCCTCCCGAACTCTGAGCTGATGATAACCGAATCGAGATCAAACTTAGAGAAGAACTTGGCACCTTGGAGCTGGTCAAACAAATCATTGATCCTGGGTAACGGATACCTGTTCTTAACGGTGGCCTTATTTAACTGCCGATAGTTAATGCACATCCGAAGCAAACCATCCTTCTTTCGGAAAAATAACACTGGTGCACCCCATGGAGACTTACTTGGCCTAATAAAGCCCTTACCTAATAGGTCCTTCAACTTATCCTTCAACTCTTTTAGCTCGGCTGGAGCCATTCTGTAGGGCGGAGTAGAGATAGACTGCATGTCGGGAAGAAGGTCAATATCGAAATCAATCTATGGCTCAGGAGAAACACTGGCAAATCATCAAGGAAAACCTATGGATACTCACGTACTACTGGAACTGCCTGGATAGTTAGGGTTTTAGACTCGACATCCTTAACCCTAACTAGATGATACATGCAACCCTTAGAAATCATCCTCCTGGCCTTAAGATAGGAAATGAATCGACCTATAGGCACAACTGAACTACCCTTCCATTCTAAGACTAGCTCACTCGAAAATCTAAACTCTACTGATCGGGTTCTACAATTAACGGAAGCACAACATGCAAATAGCCAATCCACACCGAGAATAACATCAAAATCGGTCATAGCTGACTCTATCAAATCTATTGAAGTGACCTTATGAAGGACTGAGACTGGGCAATCTCTATAAACCCATCTAGCTATGACTGAGTTAACTACTAGAGTTGAAACTAAGAAGGGTTGTAACAAGACATCGGGACTGACTCTGAAGCTACTGGCCATATATGGTGTCACAAAAGATAGGGTATCCCCCGAATCTAACAAAGCATATACAGCAATATGGAAAACTCGCAACATACCAGTGACCACATCCGGGGAGACCTTCTGCTCTTGACAAGATGCTAAAGCATAGAATCTGTTCTGGCGCTGACCGTTAGCTATACTAGTAGTTGCTCCCTGATGTGCTGAGCGTGCGGGAGGTGATGCTGAGCTAGAAGATGGGCCTCTGCCCCCAAAATAATCCTATCTCTCAACTAGACAATCCCTAAGCATATGCCAGGGCAGCCCATACTCAAAACAAGCACCTGAACATGCAAAGCACTAGCCTGTAGCCCTCGATCACACTTGCGACAAGCTGGGATGCTAGAATTTGCGGGTCTGCTGCTCTGACCCGTCGAGCCTGATGCTCGACCTCTCTAATCATGCCTGGGCCTGGATGGCACACTCAATGCTGAAGATTTTGGGGCCCAATGATATCTGGTGGTTTTGTTGTTGGTGCCTACCACCGGACCTTTTCTTGGAGAACCTGTGGTCCTCGGTCCTAGCCCTCTTGGCCTCTCTCTCTCTCGAATGTGCCGCCTCCATCTGTTGGCTGTACAACACTATCCGAGGAAAGTTCATATCCTGGTGCAGCATGGTTGTCCTGCAGTCCTTGTCCAAATAACCTGCGACTCCATGGACGAATCTACTCACCCACATCCTCTGATCGGCTATCAAATCTGGAGCATATTTCGATAAACGAGTGAACTCAAGGGCATACTCTTATACGGTCATTCTCCCTTACTTTAAATTCACAAACTCAATTGCTTTCAACTCCCTCATATCTCAAGGGAAAAACCGGTCTAGAAACGCAACCTGGAACTCTTCCCAAGTGACCGGACCTACCCCTGCGTCCCTACTATCCCTCCATTGGCGAAACCAAATATGCGCAACCCCTTCAACTGGTAGGGGGAAAACTCTTTGCACTCAACACTACTCACCCCCAATACTTTGGGTGATCTTGACAATCTCATCCACGAACTCATGTAGGTCCTCACCTACCTTCGACCTCGTGAACTTCGGAGGGTTCATCCTTAAGAAGACTTTGATTCGAGCTGCCACTGCATTCACATTTTGTGGAACATGCACAACGGCCTGCTGATTGACCTAAGCGGTCAAGGCCTGCACCAACATCTGGATAGCGGCCTGATTCTCAGCATGGGAAGTCTGCTCCGGTGCCTAATGCTCCTGAATTGATGGGGCTTCCTGATACCCAAAACCATTTCCATCCTCGTGGCCTTCACCCCCTCAATTCCTCATTCCGTTCATTCTTCTAGGAGCCATGATTATGCAATCGCGAATAGCATGTATTAGAAGGATGGAAAGACTTTTCATCGCACGACATAGATCATGAGAGAAGAGAACATTTCCTAAATGTCTCATAGCATGTTCGTCATAATTTTTGCACGCTTCACACCCATAAAAAAGACTCTACTTAACGCAGCTTTCAGACACCCTTGGACATTTTAAAACTATGGCTCTGATACAAAGTTTTTCATGACCTGAACGGGGGCCTGGACCGTAGACACGGGACAAGGGACCCCGAGAGATCCCAGTCGACGCATGGCATAAACATACATCTAACTCAATCACCAACTAGAAGAATCAACATAATAAAATTAGCAAAAGTCTACTTAAATATAATATTAGAATAAGCATCCGAAGCTAATTACATACATAAGTCTGAAAAGCCTCTAAACATGATGAGTTGATAGAACAAGACCCTCAACTAACTCAATAATACTGAAAATGAAATATATAAGAAAACTGAAAGTCTAGCCCTCGAAAGATGAGGACTCACCAATAAGAAAACGCTAACTCCAATAACCTGACTAAGAGCGAGGCTGAACCTGAGAAGCAGGTCCTGTATCATGAAATGATACAACATAGAAAGTATGCGGTCAGTGCATTAAATGTACTGAGTATGCAAGGTAAGTAAAATCGCTTAAATAAACTAAATAATTTAAAACAATTCATATCATATCTTAAACTTTCAAATCTGATAGGAGGGATTGCAATGCATTCTTTATGAATTCATAGTCTTTTCATAACATGACAATGCGTAGCTTCATAACATCATAATTGACTCGAATGACTCAAAGCTAAAATATGACATGTTACACCTCGTAAATTCTTGACATTTAGATGGCCTATTCGCATATTGGTTAAGAGTTCTAGAATGCTACACATGCTAGAAAAAGGCCCAGAAAAGACCGGACAAGCGCCACGTCGAACCATCGCAAGAGGAGGCTGGGCAAACCCCCTCCGCGATGGCCAACGTGTCACGGAGGGCTCACCTCCATGATGGCCAATGTGCCACAGAGGTGAGGTACAGCCCCAAGTATATAAAGCCCCTACTTCGTTTTTTTGTGATAATTATCATCTACTTTCCAGAGAGTAACCAGAAAACAAAGGGCACGAGGGTTCTATGGAAATTTCCTTCCGTTTATGCTATTAAATACGGTCCAAACTCGAATTAATCTTGGGTGGTGAAGTATTAAGCTGCAGGGAGCATTCCTACGGAGTTAGTTTTGTGAAATTCGGCCGGCGAACCATCGTCCTACCAAGCTAAGGTAAGTGGAATTTCTCCAAATTAGTGTCAATATACTCCTAGCCTTAACGTGAGTATTTTTCCCTTATGGACTTTCGAGAAATATCGAGTTTTCAGCTATTTTTCGATAAGTCTAAGTTTGGGCTATATATATATATTCAAAGTAGCATTTTCTTCCATAATATCGATGAATTTAGTTCTAATTGCTATGAATATGAATGCAGTTGGAAGAAATAGCTTAAAATTAGCCGAGTTCTGCCATATACTCAGAAAGTTAATGGACAAGGTATGTGCAGCTAGTTTCTTTCAGCAAGTTAGTAATTCCAGTAGAGCATACTAGTATAAATTATAGTAGAAAGTTTCAAAAGCAGTATAGCATGCCCAATATGTAATTTAGTAAAGTACGTCAGGATATTATCGTGTTCATCCACAACTTAGTAAAGTAATATAAGTTCCCGTAAAGTATTTCAGAAATAGAATAGTAGCTTAATATGAATTTTAAAAAGCAAGTTAGAAATAGTAAATCATCTTTACCATGGGACTTAGTTATACACTATGATTCTCAGCTGAAATATTATATCTTGTTTCAGTATCAGATTCAGCATAGTATGACAGAAATTAAAGATATACCATTGTCAGTTTCAGCATGTATTATATATAAGCACATTATTATCGTTAGTTTTAGCATGTATCATACGCAGTTAGTATTATCAGTAGAGACTTGACTATGTTGTTTTGGGTTGGATTACCTAGCATCCATGACCGCCCCAGGGTTAATAGCTGTATCAACTCGTCTTCCAGAAGGCGAGGATACGTCACTCTACGGAGTAGCATGCCGTCCCCTAGGGGACGAAGATGGGATGCCAGTTTTCCCATATTTTGCCTTGGTTGGCTTTTATACACCCCCATCGAGCGGGTACGCCCGGGGTGTTGATTTAGGAGTCCTCCAAACTCAGGTACAATTATAGTCAGGGGCTAAACGGGCCCAAGTGCATACCCAGGGGACAGGCAGGATGCTTATAGTTACTATGGGAGATGGGATGACCGGGATAGGGATATAGATTGCGTGTTGGTTGTACCTTCCGGCTTATGGGGACCAGGTAAGGTTTATGTGTGTTATGTATGTTATGCTGTATTATGCCATGTTGTGTTAGTTATGAATAGCTAGACAGTAGCATGCCACATTACCAGGTATGACTCCTACTCCTTTCAACATAGTTAAGAACAGTCTTAAGCTCGTACATTCAGTCAGTCACAGACTATTTCTTTCTACTTCAGTTCTATCAGTTATATTGCTTGTTTTAAGTTATTTTCCAGCTGTTGCTTTTCATACTCAATATCAGCGGTACTGACGCCCGTTTTGGGGCGCTACATTACTTGCCTGCAGGTACTCATAGATGAGGAGCCGATCCCTCATAATTCCAGCTAGCACACAGAGTCATCAGCTCCCTTCATCTGGAACTAGACAGCTAGATATTTATTCCTTTTCTTTTGTTGTACAGTATGGGTAGGCCGGGGCCCTGTCCCGACCGTCTTCTTAATATACTTAGAGGCTTGCAGATTGTATATTCCCTGTGGTTAGATGTACCGGTCGTGTGAGGTCGTGTGTATGTTTTATCTTGTTCTTGATGGCCGTGGGGGGCCTTATTCAGTTGGTAGTGGTGATCTTGTTTGTCACGTAGAAGCTTAGCACTTGTTTTCTTGATTCAGAAATAACTAGATAGCATAGTGGCCTTGTCGGCCCACATAGGTTCCCTATTGATTCAGTTGTTCTGGGTAGCTATTATTTTCCAACAGGTGGCTATAGGCCTAGTCGGATGGATATTGTAATTACAGCTGTTATATAGCCCGTTGTTTTTTTGGATCTACAGTTAGAGCCATCCTGGCACCAAAAGTGCATAGGCTCAGCTAGTCCAGCAGTCCAGGTCCTAGTAGGACACCAGGTTCCAGTCATGCCTCCCAAGGCGGGGCATGAAAAACTTTGTATTAGAGCAGGTCGTATCCCAGGGAGTCTGTAAGCCGTGCGAAGTAGAGTCCTGCCTATGGATGTGTTGTCCACCACATACTATAGGCAGCAGGCTGCAAGGCATGATAGGATGGTTTCTTTTTATTCTTAATTAGTCGTGTTGTAGAGTGGTACAGTATAGGGTTGAGTCCCTAGAGCTTACTATATTCTTTGGTTACAGATAAAATGTTAGACTAGCGACATCCTATCACAGGCCGAAGATTGGACACTGCAGCAGGGGAAGGCACCAGCAGGATGCCTCACCCTCGTTTAGAATCAGCCCTATCAGAGGGTAATACAGAGGCACTGTCCCAACCTTCTCAGCAGTCTCCACCACATCTAGAGCTACTTGGGGCGACACCACCTCCAGTAGTCCCTATATCGATACCTTCCAACCAGGAGGTCAGGAATGCAGTAGTAATGTTAGCACAAATGATGGCTGCTCAGCGTCAACCGATGTCGTCTACAGTTGCAGAGTCGTCAGGAGGGCCCGGTAGTTCGAGGGTCCAGGAATTTTTGGCTCTAAATCCCCCTCAGTTTACAGGTACGGACCGGATGGAGGACCCTCAGGATTTTCTAGACCAGATGTAGAGAATTTTCTGGGTTATGCATGCCACGCCTATAGAATCGGTTGAATTGGCAGCATTCCGGTTATGGGACATCGCCGTGTTGTGGTATGAAAGCTGGGAAAGGTCCTGAGGGAGAGATGTTTCCCCTCCGACCTGGTCCATCTTCTCAGGAGATTTTCTGGATCACTATTTACCATCGGAGATTCGACAGGCCCGGGTGGATCAGTTTTTACATTTGGAGCAGGGGGCCATGAGTGTTCGAGAATACGCCTTGCTATTTGATTCTTTGGCCCGGTATGCACCATCCTTTATTGATACCATGGCGTCTAGAGTACACCGCTTCATCATGGGGTTTAATCTAGAGCATGTTGAGACTTGTATTACGGCTCCTCTGCGAGAGGACGTAGATATTGCCCGAGTTCAGGCATTCGCTCAGAATATTGAGGGCATCAGGCAGCGGCAGCGGGAGATCAGGAGGACCAGTCAGGAACAACGCCGCAGGGATAGGCCAGTCGAGTTACAGAGGGAGGTC
>JACEIK010003871.1:76741-111185 GCA_018107945.1 Datura stramonium
GTATGATCTAAGTTATATTTCTTCATTTGTAATATTGACTTGTATATTGCAAAAAAAAGAAGTAAAAATAGTTTTTAAATGAATTATGTCCAAATTTCTTTCTTCTCTCTTGTCTACAAGTTTTATTTATTTATTTTTTAGATCAATCTAGTTTAAAATCTAAATAAAATAGGCTAAAATCAATTATCTTTGATCGCTAGTAATTCCCCACATATTAATGGATCTTGTCGAAAACCACATTTGTGGACCTGGAAAGGTGCCTAACACGTTTCTTTTGAGGTAATTTAAGCCTTTTCTCGAACTTGGTGATGTAGGCTAATTCAAATATACTTGTAGCGTAGAACGGAACCCTAACGCACCTCAAAATCGTTAGGTGGCGACTCTTCTCTTTAAATAACCCGTAAGAGTTGTCACATGTTGAATCTCGCTTTTTGAGAGGAAAATGGGGCGCGGCAGGCAAGAACACCTCATTTGATTTTCCATGAATTGGCATTCTTGTTCGTACCTCGGTGGTGGTGCTTCACCTTTATATTGCATTGGACCTTGAGTCCCCACGGCATTGACGCTCTTATACCTCATTCCCATGATGTGCTTCGCCATCAACTCGAGATGGGTCATCTTTTTTTCCAAAGTCTTATCTCGTTCTTCATCCCTCTTTCTTATCTTGACGGTAACAAAACTTGAACTCGCACCACTCGGAGGTACTTCAGTTTCCCTCATGTGCCAAGCTCGGGTCATTTTAGTTATTTGATCCAACAAAGATCTAGCTATTCCATAGGGTGGTCCATGAGAGATCCACCCGGCATGTTATTTGCAACGGACTTGTTAATGGAGTCCAAGGAAGGATAAAATCTTCGAAGGAGAACTCCATCTAGAAGCCCGTGGTTGGGACATAGGGTCACTTTCTTCTCGAACCTCATCCATTCCTCATGTAAATGTTCCGCTAGGATTTTCCTAAAGTTAGTAATATCATCTTGTAGCTGCAACATCCTTGATCTCGGGCAAAATAGCATGTACAGATTTTCCTAAAGTTAGTAATATCATCTTGTAGCTGCAACATCCTTGATCTCGGGCAAAATAGCATGCCCGAGTGACGCTTGATAACCTAAATTAGTCTTGTTTATCTAATTAATTTGTATATTTTCATGTAATTTTATATAAATGTGTTTATATGTAGCAACTGGATGATTAGTCCTTGTTTTGTAGGTTTCAATGATTTTGAGGAATAATTTATAAGTTGGTGAAGGAGAGGAATAGAGTCGGAAGCAACGGGCGAAAGTCGGCAAGGAGTAGGCCATGGCAAGGTTGGCCGCGCTGTGCAATGGGTGGCCACGCCGTGCGTGTAAGCCGCGCCCGCCGCCGCGTGCCACGCCTGTTGGGTGGTGCGCGCAGAGACGCAACAAGAAGGCAGAGCACCAGCGCCTAGCGCCGCGCTTTCACGGCATGCCATCCGCCATGTGGATGCCATCACGCTGCCCAGGCAAATGCGATGCTAAGCCAACGCGGCAAGGGCCGCCTAGGTTAATTTTGGGCATTTTCCAGAGAGCCTCCGCGTTTGGGCCATGTCACGGAGGCAGTGCTCCGCGTTGCACTCTGTGACACGTTGCTTGTTATTCCGGGGAAAATTCCCACTAATATAAATAGCACACTTAGGTTCATTTTTACATATTCTCGACCCCAGGAGCGAGAACGCTGGTTACAGTGCGCTTGAGGGGACGAAAATCTGTGGCTTCTCTCTCATCTCTTTCTCCTTTCTTTCAATTGTTTGTATGATTTACACTCATTTAACGATGTTTAACCACAAATGAGTGACTAATTTCACTTCTTGCTGGAGGTTAAGAACATTTTTATTGAAATGTGATTGTTAATCATTTGGTTTTTTCATCTTTTCTTCCATGGTTGTTCTATTAATTCTTGTTCTTACTGCATTAATTTTTGGCCAATGTTGATGTAAATCTAAAAAGTCCGATTTCACTCGAGAGAGCACGAAATTGGAAAGTTTTGAATTAATAGGATATGATCTTTTCTTAGTTTGGGAAAATTGAGAATTGATTTACCTTCACGATAGAAATATACTTGAAAGTCGTATTAGTCAATTGTGGAATCGGTTTTGTATGGCTAGAACATGAATTGCTTCTTATCACAGAAATGGTGTTCGGAAGGTTCATGATTCTTAAGTTGGGTTAAATACTTAATCCATAGGCATAAGTTCCACTAGCAACCGGAGAAAAGATTAACCAACTTGTATCGGTCATCAATTTCTCTACATGTTCGTTTTAGCCTCAAAGATGCTCACATTCATAGTTCAGACTCACTTATATATTCATTTTAGACTTAGTATAAAATTAAAACCATAAATATAAAAACTTTTTTAACATTGTTGTCTGCATTTTTAGAGTTATAGTAAAGTGACACTTGAGTAGATTTGCCCGTAGTCCAGTCCCAGTGGATCGACATTTCGTTTACTTGAGCCACTTTACTACTTGTTCAACCACGTGCACTTGCGTGTAGTCATCCAGACAGCCCGAACAAGTTTTTGGCGCCGTTAAGCGGGGACTGACAATTGGTAAAAAATTTCTATGTTAGTTTACTTTCTATATAAGTGCTGACAACGTGATCTTGATTTTCTTTTTCAATCTTTTTGATTTTTTTTCCGAATACCCTTCTTGACATGACATCGTGGAACACAAATGGTTTAAATGGTGAATACTCATATTTTGACGAACCTTTTCTGAATTTTGAAGGACACCACTGGTGGCAACACTGTAACACATGTAACATATGTGGTGGCCAAGATTTCCATTGGGATGGTCGTCAATGCATAGTCTCCCTCCCCGAACCCCTACTATGATCCTTCCGTTGTTTTTGATGAATATAGGCATGTTGAAAATGAGGACTTGGGACGCCAAGCCCAAATAGAGACATGTTGAACAACTCCTTGAACAATCGAAGCAATGAAGGAGGCAATGGCAACATTGATAGTTCAGAAGAGGAGAATGCGTAGGCTCTAAAAGGATGAGTGTTAAACTCACTGAGATGATTACTGAGGCCGAAGCTTGTGATAAATTGCATGTAACAGTTGTAGGCGATATTCAAGAGGAACTACAAGAGAAAGACAAGGGTGAATTTTCAGATGAAGCCCGACATTTAGAACCTTTTGAGTGTCCCCGTGATGAGCTCATACTTGTAGAAAATTCGTTCAAGGGAGAAGAGATAGAGTATACCCCATTTGACAATTAAATGGAGAGACAGATGCTGACGCGGAGAAGGTGTATACAAGTAAGGAGGTCAACTGGCCAATGCAGTTTTAGAGTTGACGTGATGTGGATCCCCACTACATTTTTCTACCTTGAGTTTGGTTGACGACATAGACATGAGTCTCCCAGGCTTATAGAGAAATGTCAAGAGGAGGACCACGCCCCATATTCTCAAATCTCGCCGATTCCAATAGACTAAATGACTTCACATACTTAAGGGCCAACAAATGCCAAAGGCGACATCTACTTCTTGGTCCTTACAATTTTTCACCACCACCAACATAAAAGGAAATTAGAGAAGAAATTAGGGTGAGATTCATATCCTCAAGGTGGAGGAAAAAGTGGTGAAAGTACGTCGTGCCATGACGTAAAAATTAGGGCGCTGCTTGGGAGGCAACCTAAGGGTACCATGGGTATCCATTTTAATTTCTTGCATTTGTAATGATTTTATTTATTTTTCATCTTTTGTTGTTTTTTGTTTAAAGTTAAGCACGGATGGAGGGGAAGTCTGAGTACCCTTGGAGGTGGAAGCTAACAAGCATGGAAGAGAAAAGTGTGGGGTCGAACACCCACCTGTGTAAAGTTGAAGAAAACCATGTTGTTCAAGTTAGGCCTAAAGGCCTCAGGAGAATTTCTCTACCCTCTTTAAATGTTAATTTGATGCTATGAGGACATAGCATGATTTAAGTGTGGGGTTGAGGGAAATTTCAAGGAAATTTCAAAAATTTTCTCTGCTCTTAACAAATCGTTGGTGAATGTAATGCTTGTGAGAATTGTGAGAGATTTGAAAAAATTTTGTGAAGTCAAGCATGAATTCATCACCCGTTGGTTTTCTTGTCAGTTCTTTTCTCGATGGGGGTCTTTTGAACCGAAGAATAAAAAATTCTTTGTCTGTATTTAATGTTTTAGTCGTAGTTAGAGACTATTTCCTATAATGGATGGATGATGACCATCTGGAGGAAAGTAGTCAATAGGTTTTGGTTTTTGAACCCGTAGCTAATTGATGACTTGATATTCTTGTTACGTGCTATAAATGATTGTAAGATGCAAGTATGTTTAGTGTTAAAGCATGGAAGTGGTATACCTATGTGTGAGATACTTAGGCTTTTGAATTTAACTCAATATGATTAAAGCTTAATTTTGAATTCTTGTGATTAGCCGAGTTGGGTGTCTACCGAATGTGTCTTAATTTGAGCATATTCCATGATTGTAAGGTTTTCAATATTCGTGCTATTGTGGAATGTCTAGAACTTGCCCGGTGTGTATATAAAACGAAATAAAGGATGTGAATTGTAGAGATGATTTAGGCATTTTTAAAGGAACCTAAATGTTATCCCTCACTTTACCTACATTGAATATTTAATCCTAGTTAGCCCCATTGAGCCTTGAGCCTATTCTTTGATAGCTACAACATAAGCTTAATCCTTTCTTTCAATAGACTTGAATTTGATCCAAAACTCCGAAGCGCTTAAGTGAAAAAATCCGAAAGAGTGAAGGAGTAAGAATTGGGAAAAAAGAAGGAAAATAGAAAGTTGTAAAAGTTGAGAAAAGGACAAAGGTGCACTGCGGTGAAAATTATTGATTATTAGTAGGAGTAAGAAAATAAATGAATGAAAAAATTGCTTAAGTACTCCTTTCTACTACAAAGCTGGAGTGTGCTTAAAGAAAGGGGAACAAGAAGAAGAAAATTCAGGATTGAAAAGAATGAGGGTGAAGTAAGAGAAGATATATCCTTAATGAATGTTGGATGTATTAAAAGCGCTTGGGGGAGATAGTCACTATTATTGGCCAGAATAGTACCTACCCGTACTTGAGTTACATTACAAATCCCAAAAGTCCTACTTGATCTTACATTCATACATCCTCAAATTAGTGGAGTAAAACACTAAGGCAAGCTTATGGGTCATTACATGATGCATGTGAATTATTTGTGAGAGTGAGTGTAATTCTATTCATGTACCTACACATGTTGTGATGTAAAATTATTTTTGCGTGTGAAATTGGGTAACTCTCTTTCCGTGAGGGCACATGTTTAATGAAGATATATCTATGGGATCTCTTAATCAGTTAATTTGCAGGAGTTTGCTAAAATTGAGAGTTGATTCTTGGGGATAGGAAGTCTTAACATAGTTGTATTTCATTTCATTGATCAAATCATGCATGCTCTATTTTTAGCTTGTTATCTTAGATAATCATTATAGCCTTAGCTTGAATTATCTTGCTAAATTAGTTATATGAGTCTCAATTGTGCATGAGATGTAAAAGGCTGTTCGGAGGACTAATTAAGGCTTAAGTGTAAGTTGTGATCTCGGGGCAAAATAGCATGCCCGAATGACGCTTGATAACCTAAATTAGTCTTGTTTATCTAATTAATTATTCATTTTCATGTAATTTTATATAAATGTGAATATATGTGCTAACCAACATGATTAGTCCTTTGTTTTGTAGGTTTCAATGATTTTGAGGAACTAATTTATAAGTTGGTGAAGGAGAGGAATGGAGTCGGAAGCAACGGGCGAAAGTCGGGTAAGGAGTAGGCTGATGGAAGGTTGGTCACACAGTAATGTTGCCACGCCGTGCGTGTGTGCCAAGTGCCCAGCGCCGTGCCACCCATGCCAGGAAAGCGCAGACGCAACAAGAAGGCAGAGCACCAGCTTCAGCGCCGTGCCACGACATGCCATCCGCGCGACAGAATGTGCTATCACACGCCTGTGCAACAAGGTGGACATCGTTGCCAACGCGGCAAGGGCTGCCTAGGGCAGTTTTAAGTATTTTCCAGAGAGCCTCCGTTTGGGCCATGTCACGGAGGCAGTGCTCCGTGTTGCACTCCGGTGACACGTTGCTTGTTATTCCGGAAAAATTCCCACTAATATAAATAGCACACTTAGGTTCATTTTTACATATTCCGACTTGTAGAGCGAGAACGTGGGTTACAGGCAGTTGAGGGACGAAAATCTTAGGTTTCTCTCTATCTCTTTCTCTCCTTTCTTCAATTGTTTGTATGATTTACACTCATTTAACGATGTTTAATCCACAAATGAGTGGCTAATTTCACTTCTTGCCGAGGTTAAGAACATTTGTATTGAAATGTGATTGCTAATCATTTGGTTTTTTCATCTTTCTTCCATGGTTGTTCTATTAATTCTTGTTCTTACTGCACTAATTTTGGCCAATGTTGATGTGTAAATCTAAAAGTCCCATTTCACCGAGAGAGCATGAAATTGGAAAGTTGTGAATTAATAGATATGATCTTTACTTAGTTTGGGAAAATTGAGAATTGATTTACCTTCACGATAGAAATATACTTGAAAGTCGTATTAGTCAATTGTGAATCGGTTTTGTGTGATGGCTAGACATGAATCAGCTTCTTATCACGTAAATGTCATGGAAGGTTCATGATTCTTAAGTTGGGGTTAAACACGAGAGTTTTAATCCATAGGCATAAGTTCCGACTAGCAACCGGAGAAAAGATTAACCAACTTGTATCGATATTAATTTCTCTACATGTCTGTTTTAGCCTCAAGATGCTCACATTCATAGTTCGATCACTTGTATATTCATTTTAGACTTTAGTATAAATTTATAACAAAATATAAAAACTTTTCTTTAACATTGTTGTCTGCATTTTTAGAGTTACAGTAAAGTGACACTTGAGTAGATTTGCTTGCCCCGTAGTCCAGTCCCTGTGGGATCGATACTTGGCTTACTTGAGCCACTTACTACTTGTTCGACCACATGCACTTGCGTGTAGTCATCCAGACAGCCCTAACAATCCTAAATGGAGGGAAGAACCTGCCTAAGAAGGGTTCAATCAACTCTTGCCATGAAGTGATACATCTCGGAAGGAGTTCCTCAAGCCACATGGTTGCTTCCCCAGTCAAAGAAAATGGGAAGAGCCTCAACTAATCGACTCTTGACTTATATTTGTGATGTTGAAAGGTTGACATATCTCAAGAAAATTTTGAAGATGTCAATTTACATCTTCACTAGGCGGACCTCCAAAGAGTCCTTTCATTTGTAGGTGGTTTAACATTGTACTGGTCACATGGAACACAACATTCTCTGCCACGAGTGGTAGGCGAATGGCACCTTCTATGTCTAACGTCATGGGATCATCATCCTCGAGGTCCATATGACCGTCCATGGAACCTTCTTGATATTGTTGGCAATGTACAAAAAAACAACATTAATTATAAAAACAAATCACAAGATACTAAATTAATTTAACTCAACTATCAACTAAGGGCTATCTAACACCATTCCCCTGCAGCAGCGCCATTTTTGATAAGGTCCAAATTTATTCCTCATAAAGAGAGAGTGTAAACGGTTTTTGGAAAAATGAATATACCCGACAAGTGTCAAGGTCGAATCCCATAGGGAATAGTACTTAGATGGCACAAAAGTTGTCTATCAAGTAAAACTAAGAAGCACCATTGTATTTAAAAGAAAAAAATAAAAAATTGTGATGGTTTACAATATTACAATTAAAATGTAAAAACAACTATTGATCAGTCAACAAGATAACCAACTTATATTAACAAAAGTGAGCAAGAGCTAGGGGTATGATTTCTAATGGGGCCTTAATTGGATTAGAATTGACTAGTCAATTGAATTATTATTCATAAATATAAACATCAATGGATGAGGCGGCCTTCAATATTTTTCAACCACTAGGGTGCCTTTTTTTCCTCGGGTTTACTCAAACCCCAAGATCTCAAACAATATATCCATTAAGATTTGGGTCAGATTTGAGCTATTTCTAGCCTCAAATATATCGAGGGTGAATGACTATAGGTCTTACCTATCTGTAGCCTACCCTCCACAATCAACACCCAATTATCCACCATCGATTTCTCATCCATACTCAATTTTCCTTTTTAAGAAAAAATAGAGCAAGTAAATATCACCCACATTTGCAACTATGAGTGATTTAACTATAAATTGGGAGAAAACAATAGATTTATATTAAATGAGAACTCTATGATTAATTTAGCAGCACCCAATCTAATTTAAATCCAATTCATGCACACACCCCTAGGAAAGAGATTTAGCTACTCATTGATGAGATATACGAAATTATATCAACAATTTCATCAAGAGTTAAATTCAAGCTCACAATTGTCTTCAATGGAGGTTTTTTACCTTGAAGAACAAGAAGAAAAAGCTACGCAATATTTCTCTATCTAGCTTTCTGCAAATCTAGAATGAAATGATATAGTACATTCTAAAGAATTTATAGAAATAGGTCAAAAATGCTCCTAAATCCCATGTTGGATGATTTTTCCCTTCCTATAAGTGGTGTCACTTGCAAGTCACCGGCGTTCCGCCAGTGCCTATTCGCAGAACACCGCTGCATCACAGGTATGAGGACAATGAACCTGGGTCTCACCGGCACTGGCACCAATGGTTCGCAAGTGCTAGCCTGTGTTCTACTATCCGCAAAAATTATAATTAGTAAGTGTTTGGGGGCGAATGATATAGGGAATGGCGATATCCCATGAGATGAAATTCCGTAGATTATGGTTTAATGAGAATAGACTTTAGTTAATGGAGATATGGGAGTTGATTGATTTTATGCGTAAGCGTCCTCAGACATTGCTTGGTTATATGTGTGTATGGTCCTCTTTTTCCGAATTATAATATTGAACGATCAATCATAAATCCTTACTTATATAATGCGGGGATTGAACGTTGAGGGGTGGTCTATAATTGTTGCATGGCTTGAATCATTACCCTTGAATTGTGGGAGAAAGTGAGCTACGAGGTTAGTAATTTTTCTCTTTGTTATGTTATGACCTAGGCTTGTTTGTTTCATATCAAATCAATTATCATTTCTTGAGGAAGAAGGTAGGGTTATTATAGACATAAATCAATGTAGTTTATGGATAACGGGTGAGAGATTTCAAAGAAACAATTCATGGGAAATTTTGGAGGAAGAACGGGTCAAAGTACTGCTTGAACAATACTGCTGTAGCGGTCCAAGAACTGCTATAACGAGACTGCAATGGCAGCAGTGATGCCCCTGCAGCGAAGCCTAATCGCATGAGCGGGCCAGTGTTGTACCTCATCATGGAAATTCTAATATAAATGATGTAATAATTAACGAGTCATGAAAAGGCCTTGAACCTAGATTTTGCTATATTTGGTGATGGGTAATTCTTGTTTGTGTGTGATTTTATTGATATTTTAACTATGCCATGTTGTGTCTAAAATGGTCAATGGAATCTGTGACAACTAAGCAAATGAATGAAGAGGTGTGTCATAATCGAAAGGTAAATCATTTACATGTTGAGAAAAGAGGCCCAGGGCTAGGATGAGACTTGGATGAGAAAATTGTATGATCAAGCTGTGAGTGAGGGCTGGATATGAGTGGCTTGTGTCCGAGGTGAGTATTCGGGTGAGTGGTATGAGTGAGTACACAAACATGTATGATAAAGGTCTCACATTATTGGGTGTACAGTACATGGATTTCTAGAGTCCCCTACTGGCAATGACTGGAAGGGCAAACATAAGACCCTCTGGCATGTGTGTACAGTGATATGACGGAGTCGTGTGCCTGGCATATCACCGATTGTATGATTGTGATACAGTGATGACGCGAGTATGGTATGATATACATATGGCTGCAATGACAAAGAGGTACAAGTATACAAGTGTGATACAAGATATACTGAAATAAATTGGGTATGATGTAAGAGACACGGTTAGGGTGCAATACATGATGATATGATACAGGTATGGTACTATATGACATAATTGTGATGTGAAGAAAAAAGTATGCACATGTATTTGATCATGAAGGATTTGACTCCATCTGTATGATTTGATGCTTCCTTGTATGTTCTTGAGTTATTAAATCTATATTTGTGATTGAATGTACGATTTAAGTGGTTTTCTATGGGTTAAAGAAGGCACCATGATGGGTTTAACAAAAGATAGTGAATTATCAGGGGACGTGGGTTTAACTTTATTAATAATATACTAAATTAAGGAGGGAAAGGAAATCCTGTAAGTAATAAATTGGTCAATAAATGATAGAAATGGATTTGGTCCATGATAGTGAAATGGTAAATGAAGTAGACGTGTTATAAAGATATATGGTGGAATATAAGAGAACAAGGGAAATCAGGATACTAACTATCGTGGATACTTCTGCACCGGGTAAATCGCCGCTGTCGTGGGACCGCTATAGTTGTATAGGTACTCAATGTAATGGGATAAGAGAGACAGATTGAATGATTAATTTATGGCTAGAGTT
Source organism: Datura stramonium (assembly GCA_018107945.1). NCBI lineage: Eukaryota > Viridiplantae > Streptophyta > Magnoliopsida > Solanales > Solanaceae > Datura > Datura stramonium. The sequence continues at coordinate 87,257 of JACEIK010003871.1, forward strand.
GTAGGGCGGTTTCGTGAACCTTGATAAGTCATAAGGGATGATAATGTAGCTAATAAACTTAATGGATTATTGCATAAGTAAAGTAGTTGTTAAATTTATTAATGTCAACTATAGGTTAATTATTATTCTGTTATCTGAACTAACCTTAGTCGGCCGATGATGTCTATTGGTATGTGTGGTGTACTGATACTACCTTGCTACAACTTTTTTGTGTAGGTTGTGGCAGGTTTGAAGTTTCTTGACTAACATGGAGTACTCAGCATCAGCTTCCGTGTTCTTCTCCTTAGACGAAGCTGTGTCATTTATCTTGTCAAGTATTCTGTTAGAGCACTTGTACCTATCAAGAATAGATCTTGAGAGACCCAAGGTTTTGGGAAACATTTTGTTGTTATTTCAAAATATGGTTGTTTTTGAAAATTAATGAGAAAATTGGTATTTTATGTGATGTTCGAGTCATTTCCCTAGATTTTCATCATCATTTGAAGTACAAACACGTTTGCAACAATTTTAGTTCAATAGTTAATTTACATTTCAAGTTTTAGTAGTTTAATCTCCAAATCATTGCCCATTTATATCTATGTTTCTGTGAATAGTGAAATAAAGTGTTAACCTTAAGCGATTAATCTGACAAGTATATGAGGGATCGATAATAGGGACTTCACTGTTTTGTATTACTTGGCGACCACGTGCGCTTGTGTGCGCTTGGGCGACATCAAGTTTTTGGCACTGTTGTCAGGGACCTGAAGATTGATTAATTGTGTTTAGGCTAGGATTTTTATTCCTCTATTCTATATTTTACGTTTTGTTTATTGGTTTTTGAAACCTCCCGAGACTCAACATGGGCAGCTGGCTCTAGTGCCTGGGGCTCCTGAATAGGTGGGGCTTGCTGTTTCCCATGGTCATTTACATCTCTGTGGCCTTCATAATTTACATTCCTCCTTCCGTTCATTCTTATAAGAGCAATAATTCTAGAATCACGAATCGCTCGAATTAGAAGGATGGAAAGGCTTTTCGTCGCACAACATAGAACATGAAAGAAGGGAACATTTCCTAATCGTCTAGTATCCTCTTCGTCATAGGTGTGGCGTGCTTCACACCCATGAAAAAGACTCTACTTAACGTGGCTTTAAGACTCCCCAGGACACTTCAAACCTATGGCTCTGATACCAAGTTTGTCACGACCCGAACGTACCCCCGGATCATAGACACGGGACAAGGGACCCTGAGAGACCCCAAGTCGACCCATGGCACATGCATACAACTAATATCATTCAAGTAAGTGGAATGATAATAATAAAAACATAACAGAGACATAATAATAGCATAACATCAGGAAATACTACACATATACACAGTTGGGCACGACATACTTGTCAGACAGCCTCTAACACATAAGATGGGTTGATGGGACAATATCCCCAACTAGCCTGACCAATACTAAAACATAATTAATATGAAAGTCTATCAAATGACCCTCAGAACATGAGGACTCACCAATAAGCTGAGATGGACTAAGGATGAGGATGAGCCTGAGATCTGGACCCTGTATCATGAAACGATACAACCTAGAAAGTATGCGGTCAGTATGAGGAATGTACCGAGTATGCAAGGTAAGTAAAACAGACATTTAAAAGTAAAATAAAACTAATAAGTAAACATAGGAGAAGGACATTATGCATATATCACAAACTTCGTAAGAAAATGTAAGGCTCAAGACTTTCAAATAATTTATAAGGCATTCATAGTCATAATCGTAAGTAAACTTTGTGCAAAACATAAATTGAGCTAATAACATAAATATAACAATGCATAAGACATGCAGAAAAATGAGAGGACTTGCCATAACCGACACCATCATGGTAGAGCCTTTCATGATGCCCCAACTATCTCAATCATGTGGGAAGAGCCGACCCTAGCTTTCCAGGCGAGGGTCGTGCATAAGGCGTGATATCACATTTGGAGGATCATTATCAATATATCATATCATTAGGAACCCACGGTGACACGTGGTTATGAGACACCTGCGTAGTCCTTTGAACGCCGGGCTGCTTAGTGCTAGCCACGGCTCCCAAAAACATGCATATAGGCTCATACATAAATCTATAGCATCATGCATTAAGATTCATTGGCTAAAATATAACGTTTATCATCATTGATCCCCTTTAAAACATGCTTAGCCAAGAACCATAGGCCCTTTTTTCTCTGCCAACATCATAAGTGGATAAATCATGTAATTCACTTCATAAATCTTAAATGATTCTTTAACATGTGGGCATTGCCCAATACTTCATCATATTCGATTCTTTTAAAATATGCTCATAAATATGGGTAACTTGAATTCATGCCTTTCTGTCATCAATAAACTCAAATTATAGAGTATTCATCATAAATCATAACTTTCATGAACTTTCATCAAATGGGCATTTTAGATTTAAAATATTGAAACATGGTTTTTGAAGAAAATAAAATAAAACCAGCCCATCATTCATAATTCAATGATTAAAACTCAATTAAATCATACCCATAAAGAGAAATCACATTTATCATGCATTTGGATAAAATCCCACAAAACTTGAATAGGAGAATTCAGGATTACATCAAAATTTGGGCATGGGTGTGAAAGAAATCACCCATTCTACACCCTACATACCTAGGAATTGATTGATTTCGAGGTTCCTTGAATACACACAAGAAATTGATGTAACTTGGGGAAGAAGACCTTGAATCTCCCAGAAATCTCTCTAAAGTTCTTGCATGAGAATGGGCATACATAAAGGACTTAACTCACCTTAACCCACTCAGGAAAATACACAAACGATGTAGTTTTAGGGGAGGTACCAAGTTAATAAACCTACCCTAAAATATGTCCGGATGGAACTCATGGGAGGTACCAACGGGTCATCGTGGGAACCACCAACGACCCATGATATCCCTTGTTGAATAAGCTGCTAAATGACCAAGTCTCAGATCCAAACAACGGGTCGACAGGATGAAGCGTGCCTTCTACCCATGATTCGTTATATCGTCTGTTGTTTGCTCATCATAAGATTTGAATCCTCTTACCACGAGCTTCACCACGACTCTTGGTTCCTTCCAATGAGTCGTGGTCTCAACCCATCACTTCCACTAGAATTTACTAGCCTCTAACAACGACCACTACCAACAACCCGTGGTTACTTCTAACGGGTTGTTGGGTCTCCTGTTGTTTACCCTGTCGCCCAGGCTGACCCTGACCACGATTGCAAAGGATGGCCCGTTGTATCCCATAACAGGTCATCATATCCCTCATTGTCTTCACTGCCACCAACCTTTGCCTGACCAACGACAACATTCAACGCCTCGTGCTTTGATACCACGAGTCGTTCTTTTGTCCGTTCTGTGGTTTTTTTCCGGTTCTTCTGCACTTTTCAAATTACAAACCAGGGTCTATTATTTTGCCTTCCTGGGGTATTACACATCCCACAGGTACAATGGCTCTTAAGGGTACAGTCAAGAAACCGATGCCGGAGAGGAGTCATCCATCATATCGCAGACTTAGGGACGTGCCCTCCTCCTCTGAAGAGTCGAGTAGCTCGAAGGAGGAATACAAAGTTATAGAATAGCAGCTTCAGATGAGATCTACCAGGGCTAGGACACAACGCCCTACAAATCCGACAGCCCTGGTTGGTTCTGCTACTCCACTTGCAAGAGACCCACCAAGCTGAGTAGAAGAGAATGCTAGGGCCATAGTCCCGATTGCTCCCGAGGGAACCATAGTTGTGGCAAATGCAGAGGGTGCTGATGAGTCACGTTCCCAACAGGGAAGAACATATGATGAGCTGACAGAGACTTCAAATACATCTAATGATCAACCACGACATATGAGGCGATGGTGTGTTCGCGATATGCGGGCCATTTACAATAGGGTCAATGCTCAAAATGAAAAAGGCCGTCCAATGAGGAGCATCTACGAGGAGCCCAGACTAGTTACCACGGGGCTCAAGGACCTCCTTGAGCTGCAGGCATTGTTTGATAGATACAGGTTGGTGGTTAATTAAGCTATCATGGAGCTACAACCCTTGTTTGGTTAGAGAGTTTTATGCCGCCTAAACACCCACTTTACAGCATCTGGCTTTGGGAGGCCAGGACTAGAAGAAGAGGCCCACATTGACGCAAGTGTCAGTTTGGGAGACGCCTGTAGATATCACTGACAGGACACTCTCTAGACTTCTCTATGGTCCAAAATATCATACCCCTATGAATACAACCGAGTTTGATCATAGATTGTCCAAGCTCAAGAAAGTCAAAACGAAGAAGCTAAACAGTGAAGAACGAATCAGGCAGTATACTTGGCTGTCACGCTTCATTGCCACGCGGGATCCTCTAGTTGAGTAGTTCCATGGCACCGAGTCACAAATAAAAAAGGCTATACTAAACTTCCAAGCCAAATTCTGGTGGTCATTGGTTCAGCACAGGCTGTTACCGACCAGCAATGACAATGTGCTTTCACCTAACAGAGCTGCACTGGTAGCTAGCATCATGGAGGATATGCCATAAACTTCCCGCTATATATTACTGAAGAGATTCAAGAGTAGGAGATAGTAGATAGAACTACCATTACCTTTCAATGTCTCATTGATAGACTCTACCAGGAGTCAAAAGTGCTAGAATTATCGTCGGTTGATCAGCGAGTAGTGTTCCATAAGATCACCAATATAGGGTTGATAAGAGACGAAACAAACCCGGTATTGCGAACGAGGAGTCAGTCTGCCGCATCTGCTAGAGCGACTTTATTGGAAGAGGCATTGACCAGCGGCATCTATACTGAGGCTGTATTGTTTGCTGAGATTGTGGAAAAGCCCACAGAGGCCAGAGAGATTGGTAACTAGCCTGAGGCTACAAATGCAGCCAACATTCCCGCACCTGCTGAGGTTCCATAGTCCTCATCCACAGCAGCAGCACCTCGACCACCTGTTGCACCCTCACATGCTCCTTCAGCCAGTCTAGTCAATATTTCCCAAGAATTCTAGACCAACACGTCTAGGCAGCTGGCGAAAGCCAAAAAATAGCAAGCGCACATGGTTCTTCAAGTTAAGGTACTAAAGGAGAAAGTTAAGTCGTGGTTTACAAAGGAGTTAGAGGCGCTCTCGAGCTTAGTGCATGGTTGGTTAGATAACTTTGAGAGGAGTATGGATGAGCGCCTTTCCTAGTTATAGGTGCCCGATATGGCAAGGTGGTATGCGGAGGTAGTAACACTCCGAGCGGAGGTGCGGGAGTTGTCCGCACGACAGGTAGTTGTGATCCCTCCACCCGTTCTTCCAGTGATTGATGTAGAGAGCGAGGAAGAGCTGTCGCGAATATTTGATTTTATCATTGAAGAGGTGCAGGATAAGGGAAAAAGTCCTCGTGAGGAGGAAAGTTTTGATGAGGATGATTTTGTGCTCTGTGAGCAGAAGAGAGAGCAGAGAGAGATGGAGACATCACCGAAGCTCTCCAAAGAGGAGGCTCGACAGAGGATCGCAGTTGAGGCAGCGAGAGCTCGTGGAAAAGGTACGAGCTCAGTAGGTTCTGAAAATGCACCGAGTCACGGCGGTGGTGCAGGAGATGACACCGGAGGAGTATCTGCACCCTCCACTGACCAGGTCACAGACACCTAGATCGGGTAGGTATGCTCCCTCTTTCCATGTTTTGTTTTTATATATGCGTCGAGGAAGACGCATGCTTTTCTTGATGGTGGTGGGGAAGGGTACCTGTGTGTTTTTGTTGAACATAACTCGAGGGTTTTTCTTGTCGGATATATTTTCCCCCGGGTGTTCCTTATCTAGTAGAACCAGCACGTTTATGTTTTTATGTGTTAGTCAAAAGAAAATTAGGTGAACTTAAGGCAGTCAGTAGCATGAATTTTTGAATTCAGTTGAACTAATAATGTGATACCCCTTCTAAATTTTTTTGTGTGTGTTAAAATTGACAGGTATGACCTTTCTGAATCTTTGCATGACATTAACACTGTGAACATGTTTATCATTGTATATCTGTACCTGAGATAGCAGTTAGTAGAAGTGATGATGTTGGCCTATGCTATATGTGAGTGAGACTTAGTAGTCAAATTCTGTTGTATGTGTCAATCTAGAACTTGTCTGGTCAGTCGCACCGAGGTAGAGGATGGGAAACTAGGAAAGGATCATAGACCATTTTTGATGAATGAGTCCGCTTTATCCTTAAAATACCTACCAAATGAAAATAAAAATCTCTTGATCCAAATTTTGAGCTTAAATTGACCTTTCTTTTTGTTAACACCAATTGACCTTCCTTCTTTGATTAAAATGAACCTATTTTGGCCTTGGTCCCTCCTTGGAAACTGTGAACCTCAACTCACGCAAATCGCCTAAGTTGATGGTGTCTATCATAGGGGTGATTAAGAAGAGTGGGTTGGACTGAAATTGAGTGATGAAAATGAAAGAGCGGGTGCGGTATACATAATGAAAGAAAAGAAAAAAGTTTTGTTAAAGAGAATAAGAGAAAAAAGAAAAAAAAAGTGAATGAAACTAATGAATACTTGAAAGAAGGACCATCGCACTTGCAGTTGAAAATGAAAATAAAAGAAGACAAAAGCAAAGGAAAAAGGGAGAAAATAGGGAAAGAAGGGTAAAAGTGGAATCAAAGTGTGTGTAGTGCCAAGGAGGGTTAAGTTACTAGTCCCATATGTATCATACCCGAACCCGAGCCTACGGTACAAGATTAAAAAGCCCTATAGTGATCCTGGTTACCCGTCTAAAAATCGAGGAGTTGAAAGTAATGGCAAGCTTATAGTACTGCATACGCACAATTAGAATTTCTTTGTGAGAGCGAGTGTGATCTTACCTAGTCCCAAGAAAAATATATTGATGTGATCATATAGACATGAGTGAGTGCGGGACTTCTTTATGGTGAGAGAATTTGGTTAAAAAAATCGTCTGCAAACTATCTGGGTCAGTGTTATAGATTTATGTGCATGGTTGCAAGTGACAGTATTTTGCCATGTTTTGATTTCTCTGTGTCATGGTTAAAAATTTTACATATGCATTATGATTTTATTTTTTATGATAACGGAGGGGTTAGAAAATTTGATTAGATGAATAGTTGTGACTGATGTAACTTTCCTAAAGTTCTTTTGATTGAAGCATTGTGGTAGTTCTATTTTATTTTATTTTTTTGCCTGAAGACATGCAAAAGTTCTAAGTTGGAGGTGTTGATGTGCCATGATTTTACGACACTTTTGATGCTTAAAACCAAGAAAATATGCACATTTTGGGTATATTTATGTAGATATGATGTGTTTGTGTTAAGTGTTGCAGGAAAATAGGTCTGTAATGGGAAATGGTCAAAGTAAGGAAAAAATGGACAAAAATATAGGCTGCTACCCAGGTCACGAGTCATATTCCCAATGCATGACTCGCGCCAAGAGTCGTGGGGAAGAGAGAGAGTTTAATGAAACTTAACCAGAGCACCTCACGAGTTGAAGGAACGACTCGTTACTCTTGTAACGAGTCGTTATGACAGTCGTGGAAACTGGGAGGAAAATTTCAGAAGAATTTCAAGTGAAGACAACGAGAAACATAACGAGTCGTCAAGTGAAGTGACGACTCATCATCAGATACTGTGGGCATCCATCAAGTGCAATGGAATCTGTTTTTAGTTAGGAAAAGATTTATTCGGGACTATAAATACAATATTTAGGTTTATTTTTCGAGCACATTTAGTTTTACCACTTTTCACATAAATTTTAGTGTAGTTAACGATCATTCTTGGTTAAAGAAACAAAGTTTGTAATTTTTTTATTGATTTTGGGAATTAAACAACATTGAAGTTTTGTTCATCGATTTTGATGTTTTATTCAATTCATGTGGTTTTCTTCTATGAATCATTGTAAGTTACAATTATGATTTATTCTTTATTTTGTGATTGTGATAATTCAAATATGAGTAGCTAAACCCATAACTAGGGTTGTGGGAACCATGATAAATTAACACATATAGATAAAAATACTAAGTGATTCTTGAATGGGGTTTATGCATGTATTCTTTTTCCTTTCGTTTTAATTATTTCTTAATGGTTGCAAACGTTGGAAATCGCCTTATTTTTACTTACCGGATCAAGGGGTTGATGAATGGGAAAAGGAATTAACAACAGAGATTTAAGGCTATCAAACCTCATCTAATAGCTTGACCTTGTCCTGGAATAGCTAATCTGATATTAAGGGTAAGGGTTAATTAGGCATACACACGTATACGGACCAAGTTGCATGGTGATTATCATCTAGATAGGGAACCAAAAACTTAGGTGAATTTAACTTACCGATATTGCATGCTAAATACCATAATAGATCACTAGGGTAAAAACCTTGTGGTTATGAAGTCATTGGGAACACAATCCTAGTTGCTTGTTGATTGAATACAACCGAAATTGATTTAAGCATCTACTAGTATTTGATCTTGTTTATTGTTTTATTTTCAAATATTTCCCCCCAGTAAATATGTAAGCTAATAATATTAGTTAAATGCATTAACTCAAGTTCTCATCATATTCTCATGGGATTCGATCCCAACCCTGGTTGGGTTCTATATTTGACATCAACTACTTTATATCTCATTTACGAGGTGTAATTTGGGCGACATCATGGACTGGTTGCATTCTTGTTATGCTTAAGTCAACTGTAGAACCAAGGTTGTCAAGTTTCAATTCCCTAATGAACCAGTCTTAGAGTGGAAGGGTAGTACTTTAGCACCTACAGATCGTTTCAATTTGTATCTTAAGGCCATGAAAATAATTGCCAAAGGGTACATCTACCACATGGTTAGGGTCAAAGATTCTAGTTCCGAGACCCCAGCACTCCACTCAGTTTCGATAGTGAATGAGTTTCCTGATGAGTTTCAGGAGGAGCTTCCTGGAGTCCCTCCCGAGCGGGAAATAAACTTCGGCATATATCTTCTTGCGGATACCCAGCCCATCTCTATTCCTCCTTACAGAATGGCTCCAGTTGAACTTAAAGAATTAAAGGAACAATTGAAAGACCTTATAGTTAAGGGCTCCATCAGGCCTAGTATCTCTCTGTGGGGTGCCCTAGTCCTATTCGTGCAAAAGAAAGATGATACCCTTAGAATATGAATCGACTACCATTAGCTGAACAATGTCACAGTCAAGAATAGATATCCTCCACCCAGGATTGAATTCTTGTTCGATCAGCTTCAAGGAGCTAGTTGGTTCCCTAAGATAGATCTCATATAAGGATACCACCATCTCAGGGTCAGAGAATATGACATTCCGAAAAAAGCATTCAAAACTTGATATGGTAACTATGAAATCATAGTTATGTCTTTCGGACTAACCAATTCTCCTATAGCTTTTATGGACCTGATGAATAGGGTATTCAAGCTATACCTAGACATGTTTGTCATTGTTTTTATAGATGAAATCATGGTTTATTCTAGAATAGAGAAGGAATATGTAGACCATGGAGAATAGATTTACAGACTCTCAGGAACCACCAGTAGTTCTCCAAATTTAGCAAGTCTAAATTATGGATAAAATCAGTTGCCTTTCTCAGTCATATGGTCTCCATAAAGGGTATTCCGGTGGATCCTCAGAAGATAGCAGCAGTTAAGGACTGACCAAGACCCTCCTCTCCGATAGACATTAGGAGTTTGTTGGGTCTAGTCCGCTACTAAAAATGGTTTGTTGAGGGGTTCTCCTCCATTGTCTCCCCTTTGACCAAACTAACTAAGAAAAAGGTAAAGTTCCAGTGGTCTGATGAGTGTGAGAATAGTTTTTAGGAGTTTAAAACTCAACTAACTATAACCCCAATTCTTACTCTGCCAGAAGTTTTAGTGGGTTTATGATCTACAGTGAAGCCTCAAAAGTTGGCCTTGGTTGTGTTCTGATACAACATGGCAAATTCATAGCTTACGCCTCCAAAAAGCTCAAGGCTCATGAGAAGAACTATCCGACTCATGATCTTGAATTGGCAGTGGTAGTGATTGCTTTGAAGATTTAGAGACATTTTCTCTATAAGGTTCATGTAGATGTTTTCACTGATCACAAGAGTCTACCGTATATGTTCAATCAAAAGGATTTGAATCTTCATAAGAGAAGGTGGCTAGAGATATTGAAAGATTATGACATGAGTGTGTTGTATCACCCACGCGAGGCCAATATAGTGGCTAACACCCTTAGAAGAATGTTTATGGGAAGTGTTGGTCATACTGAAAAAGGTTAAAAGGACCTGGAAAAGGATATTCACAGATTGGCTCGGCTAGAAGTATAGTTAGTTGATTCATCTGATGGCAGGGCTGTAATTGTAAGTGGATAAGAATCCTCACTGGTGGTAGAGGTTAAGTCAAATAAGAATGAAGACCCCATTCTACTCAAGTTGAAGGAGACAATTCTAAGAGAAGAGGTGGAAGCTTTCTCAAAAAGGGGAGATGATGTGCTCCGCTACAAGGGCAGATTGTATGTTCCAAAGGTAGACAATTTGAGGAAGAGGTTACTAATGGAAGCCCATAGTTCTAGAAATTCTATCCACCCAGGTGCCACTGAGATGTTTCATGATCTATAGGAAATCTACTGGTGGAAGGGTATGAAGAAGGATATTGCAGAATTTGTAGCTAAGTGTGTCATGACTCGAATATAAGCCCGGATTGAGACACGGGACAAAGAACCTCGAGAGGCGCTCAGTTGACTTATGGCATGAACATTATTGTCATGACCCAAATGGAGGCCTGGATCGCAACACGGGACAAGGAGCCTCGAGAGACTCCAAGAAACCTATGGCATAAGCCTACATCTAACTCCATCAAGAACTGAATAAACATCAATACAATCATGGAAGAATTCTAACTTGAATATAACATCAAAATATAAAATCTGAAGATGAATACATACATATGTCAGAATAGCCTCTTATCATGACGAGTTGATGGCAAAAGACCCCAACAAACTCAACAAACTGAAATTGAAATTCATAAAGAAACGATGGATAGTCTATTCCTCGGAAGATGAGGACTCAAAAATAAAGCAATGTTAACTCCGATAAGCTTACTAAGAGTGGGGCTGAAGCTGAGAGCCGGGTCCTGTATCAAGAAACAATACTACATAGAAGTATGCGGTCAGTACGTGGAATGTACCAAGTATGCAAGGTAAGTAAAACCACAAATGTAAGTAAAATCATTTAGAGAAAGTGCATTAATTAAAACATAACATCAAAAAGCTGAGAGTAGGACTTGCATGCATTCTTTATAAAATCATGATCTCTTCATAACATGATATAACATATTTCATAACATCATAACTGAATCAATTACTCAAAAATGAATTTTGACATTTATAAGTAAAAGCTAAACATCAAGTCAAACCTATTTTACAACATGCATTTACATAAATCTCATAACTAATGAATATGCATATCTGAAATCATGAGGAACACTAGGAGACATGTATTTTAACCGACATACCACGATAGAGCTTACGTCGTCCCGACTATTACACTCAAGTGGGAAAAGCAGTCCAAAGCCTTACCAGGGCTAGGATAGAAAGACTATTCATCGCACGACATAGATCATGAAAGAAGGGAACCTTTCCTAAATGTCTCGTAGCCTCTTCATCATAAGTGTGGTGCGCTTCACACCCATGAAAAAGAATCTACTTAACGCGGCTTTCAAACACCCTAGAATACTTCAAAACCTATGGCTCTGATAGCAAGTCTGTCACAACCCGAACAGAGGCCCGAATAGCGACACAGGACAAGGAGCCCCGAGAGACTCCAAGAAACCCATGGCATAAGCCTACATCTAACTCCATCAAGAACTGAATAAACATCAATACAATCATGGCGGAAGTCTAACTTGATTATAACATCAGAATATAAAATCTGAAGCTGAATACATACATATGTCAAAATAGCCTCTTATCATGACGAGTTGATGGGACAAGACCCCAACAAACTCAACAAGCTAAAATTGAAATACATAAAGAAAAGATGGATAGTTTAGTCCTCGGAAGATGAGGACTCAAAAATAAAGCAACGTTAACTCCGATAAGCTGACTAAGAGCGGGGCTGAAGCTGAGAGTCGGGTCCTGTATCATGAAACAATACTGCATAGAAGTATGCGTTCAGTACGTGGAATGTACAAAGTATGCAAGGTAAGTAAAACCACCAATGTAAGTTAAATCATTTAGAGAAAGTGATTTAATTAAAACATAACATCAGAAAACGGAGAGTAGGACTTGCATGCATTCTTTATAAAATCATGATCTCTTCATAACATGATATAATATACTTCATAACATCATAAATGAATCAATTACTCAAAAATGAATTTTGACATTTATAAGTAAAAGCTAAACATCAAGTCAAACCTATTTTAGAACATGCATTTACATAAATCTCATAACTAATGAATATGCATATCTTAAATCATAAGGAACACTAGGAGACATGTCTTTTAACCGACATACCACGATAGAGCTTACTTGGTCCCGACTATTACACTCAAGTGGGAAGATCCATCCAAAGCCTTACCAGGGCTAGGGACGCTACCATGATATCGATATCAAGTTGATGGACCATTCGGGCAAGGGAAGCTCATAAGGGAGGTCCCAAATTATATAATAGTATCAACCTACATTGGCGCGTAGTTATGAGGCATAGGGAGATCGACCCATAGCCTACTAAGTGCTAGACAATACTCCCAAAAACATGCATATGCTCTACATCATATATAAAAAAGCTCAACATCGTCTATTGACGAAGCTCAATACTGAAATACACCTCAAATACGAAATCATGCATATGAGAAGCTTTAGTTCAAAACATACTTGGGAGTCTTTGCTCCAAAACTATGTAGTAAGCTATGCATAGGAATACTTAACTCAAAACATACCACAAGCTAGAATATAAATTTTGGAGTTTACACTCCAAAATAATGTGGTAAGCTTAGTTCGGGAAAATTATCATTTGATCTTAACATGTGGGCATTGCCCAAAGTTTTGTCATACTCAGAAATACTCAATTCTTATCTAAAACATAATTATAAACATGGGTTGCTTCAAATCATGCTTTTCATCATCATATCTCATCATCATCATACATTCATCTCAAATCTCTTCTTTTAGGGACTTCTTATCTATGGGCCTTAAATTTCATGAAAACTAGAAAACGTAATTTTTGGTTAAAAACAATCTAAAATCTGCCCATGCTTCATAATTCAATCATGGAAACACAATTTATTCATACCCATGTATATAAATTGAAGATTCGTGCATTTGGGTAAAAACCATAAAACTTGATCATAGGAAATTCTCATACTTAGATACAAATTGGGCATGAGTGTGGAAGGAAACACCCACTCATAACCCTTCCACCGACTCATAACCCTACATACCTGGAAGGGATTGATTTCACCACTTCTCTTATTGCCCAATATGAAATTTGGATGGAAACCTTGGAACTAGCTCTAGATCACCTCCTCAACCTCTCAAGTTTGCATGCATGGAAGAAAATAACTTAGAATAGGTTTTCCCCTCCTAAAACCCACTAAAAGGGGCCTTAAACGACGTAGTATAGGCCTTAGAATGTGGGAATGATTAATATACCCTTACTAATTACGTAGAAATTTCTTCACTGGACGAACCAACGGACACTAAAACGGGTCGATGAAGGATACCACTACCCGTGGTGACGATCCGTGCTATACACTGTCCAGGCTTTGTATCGGCTCAAACTACGACGAGAAACGATGGCTTGTCATTACTTACAATGAGTCGTTCAATTGACCGTTGTTTCCTTCGGCAACTTTGGCACCTCCTCAAACAACGAGCCTCACCACGACTTGTTACACCCACCAACGAGTCATGGTCTACTTCCATCAAATACACTAGAAATTTCACCATCCAAACAACGGCTACTAACCACGATCCGTGGTGACTCACGATGGGTCGTGGGTTGACCCGTGACTTCCCAAAACTTTAGTCCATTTCCTACTATAGCTTCAAACGATGACTCATTGTTTCCCACAATGAGTCGTCACATCGGTCGTTGCTTCCACTGTCCCCAGACCAGATGCTTTCCACAACTTCTCCCAATGGGTCGTTGGTTGGACCAATGATCCGTAAGGTCACCTGTTCTACAATAAAATTTCCCCAGTTCACCAATTTTCAACTTTTAATCCCTCAGGTCTACTCTTAGGCACTTCCGGGGTATTACAATGATATCTAAAACTCAACATAATAATGCAGAAGTCTAACATACATAATAGTGGAAGTCTGAAAATATAGTAACATTTGAACATCTGAATACATAACACAATTCTGAAGATGAATACACACTATGTCTGATAAGCCTTTACTTACTGACGAGTTGATGGGACAAGACCCCAACTAACTCACTAAAAAATGAAGCGAACATAAGCTGATAAAAGGGTCCTCGAACGATAAAGACTCACCAAATTTTGTTGAGGGATGCAAATTATAAGGATCAGGCTAATGGCGAGACTTAACCTGAATGTCCGAGCCTGTATCATGAAATGATACAACATAGAGTATGCAGTCAGTACTTGAAATGTATTGAATATGCAAGGTAAGTAAAAATGGACAGTTGAAAATATGTAATAGTTCATGCAAGTAGGACAGCATGATCATAAAGTAAATATTATATTGTAAACATAAGGACTTAAGGTTTTCCAACCATTCATAATCCATTCATAATCATTGTCATAAGAGAAAACATTATAAAAAATAACTTGAGCCAAAGTAAGATAAACATAACCATGCATAAATTATAAGCAAACGAAGAGAGGAGTCGTCTTAACCAGCACCATCATGATAGAGCCTTACATGTTGCCTCACTATTTTACCCAAGTGGTCAATACCGTCGCCAGCTTTCCAGGAAGGAGCACATGCGTGCATGGTGATCTCAATGGGATCGAATAAAATATATATACCTACGATGGCATATAGTTCTGAGATCACGGGGTTTATCTGTACGCCGTGTCTACTCGGTGCTAGACACTGCTCCCAAAAACATGCACATGAGGGCTTATATAGTAATCGTAAAATCATTCATAAAATTCATGGATAAATAAGTAATAACATAATGGATCCCATTTGAAATACATGAATAGTCATGAATAATGGCCCATGAATTGGCCAAGAGTCATAAATTCATAAATCATGAAAATCATGCATACTTTTAAAACATTTATATACTTTATATTCATAAATCCATGATGAGTACTTGATGAGAAATCATAACATTAATTATAAATCATAAATTAGGCTTAAGATGATCAAGATCATAATGGAATCATAACTTGACTTTTCATGAAGCATACATAATTGGAAATAATTTAATTAAAATTTGAAACTATCTATTACTAATCAAAATAGCTATAAAATCTCCCCGTAGATCATAAAATATGGTTTTTTACCTGAAGAAAATTGACCTATAGATAGATCATAGAGAATTTTCACAAGAATTGGAATAAACCCCATAAGATCATGAAACATGAATCTAGAATTGAAATCCATGGAATTTAGAAGAATTTAGAGCATGAGAGTTAAAGAAACTCTCATTCATAGCCTCACATACCTAGGTAAATCTAATTTACGCTCTCTCTTGAAAGCCTAAAGGAAATTAAAGAGAAATTGGGGAAATTCTTTAAGCTTGATCTCCAAGGAAGAGCATTAATTTTTCATGCATGAAATGGTAAGGCTTAAAATAGGTTTAAAACCCTTAAAACCCTGCTTACTGAGCTTAAAACGGCTTAGTTTAGGACCTTAGCGTTTCGGAATTTTTAAAATACCCTTAAAAAAAGTCAGGAATTTCTGCACTGCCAGACAATGACTGATACCACGAGTTGTATCTTGATACCATGACTCGTGGTATCCATCCGTTACTTCCTCCATCATTTCTTAACTTCTCAGATCCTGATACCACAACTTGACAGGATAGGTCGTTACTTCAAACACCGATGTGTTGTATCCTCTTGTTACTGCCACTGATGAACCTGCATCTGGACTTCTCATGAGTCACACCACGACTCATACCTTCATCCAACGAGTCGTGGGTTTCATCTGTTACCTCAACTGGGGATTTGCTGCTACTTCCCATGGTCACATACCATGACTCATTGTTTCTCACAACGAGTTGTACTACGACTCATACTATCCAACCTTGGTACCTTGGTGACAACCGATGACCCCAACCTATGACTCATTACATCATCCTACAGATCATACCATCGAACACTTACCTCTGAGTCTACTTATACAGAACCTGACCACGAGTCCCTCCCATGAGTCATTAGACCTTCCAATGACTCGTACCTCAAGTCGTCCTGAGTAAAATCTCAGATTTTTCTTCCACTTCTCATTTCAAATTGCCAAGTCTAGTCTTAGGCACTTCCGGAGTATTACAATATCTCCTCTTTGGGAACATTCATCCATGAATGTGAAAGAACATAGTGGAGGCTGGGGAAAAAGGACTAACAACTCAAATACTAAACATATAAAGTTGAAAAATAACGGAGTGACTGACTCCAAACTGGAATACATGACCGAACTGAATTCATGAATCACACATACATATAGTAACATGAAAAAAACTAGGACACATAAACTAAACATGAAAACGAATAGAATATTAAGGAGGAAACTGTTACCTCAAGCGGAAACTCAGCCGGAAGGGAATAGATGTGGGAATTTAGCCATCATATCTGCTTCGGCCTTCCACGTAGATCCTTCAACATGCTGATTCTTCCACAAAAAATTTATTGAAGCAACTTCCTTATTCCTTAGCTTCCAAACCTGACGATCAAGTATTTCCACCGGAACCTCTTCATAGCTGAGGCTATCCTTCACATCTATGCTCTCCACTGGAACAACAAAAGACGGATCACCCATGCACTTCTTCAAAAGCGACAGATGAAACACCAGATGCACTGAATCCAATTCTGAGGGCAACTCCAACTCATATGCTACCTTGCCCACCCACCTCACAATTCGATATAGGCCAAGTACGAGGATTGAGTTTCCCTTTCTTTGTGAATCCCATCACTCCCTTCATGGGAGATACCTTCATAAACATCCAATCATTAACTTCAAACTCAAGTTCTTTCCTCCTCACATCCTTCTAGGACTTTTGACGACTTTGGGTTGTTTTCAACCTTTCCCTTATAAGCTGAACCTTCTCTATAGCCTCGTGGACTGAATCTAGTCCTATCATTGCAGCTTGACTGACTTTGAACCAACCAATAGGCGATCTACATTTCCGCCCATGAAGAGCCTCAAACGAAGCCATCTAGATGTTGAAATGGCAGTTGTTGTTATATGAAAATTCAACGGGGGAAAAATAATCATCTGAACCACCCTTGAAATCAATCACACATGCCCTCCATATATCCTCAAGATTCTGAATGGCCCATTCAGCCTGACCATCTATTTGTGGGTGAAATGTTGTGCTATTATTGACTTGAGAACCAAGCCCCTTCTAAAATGATCTCCAAAACTGTGAGGTAAACTGAGTGCCTCTATCTGATATGATAGACAAGGGCACTCCGTGCAACAAAACTAGCTCCCAAATATATAATTTAGCATAATCCTCCGCTAAATTAGCAGTTTTGACTGGTAGAAAATGAGTTGCTTTAGTGAATCTGTCTACAACTACCTAAATAGAGTCATATTGTCAACGAGTACGAGGCAATCCCGTAATGAAGTCCATATTGATTTTCTCCCACTTCTATGTAGGGATACTAATGTATTGAATCACACCTCCGGATCTTTGATGCTCAACCTTCACCCGTTGACAATTCAGACAGTTAGCCACAAACTCTACTATTTCCTTCTTCATGGCATTCCACCAATAAACTTCCTATAGGTATCGACACATTTTGGTAGCACCTGGATGTATAGAATATCTAGAACTATGAGCCTCATGCAACATCTGCTCCCTCAAGTCATCAACTACTGGTACACACAAATGACCCTAATATCGTTACACACCATATCACCCTTTGGAGAAAACCTCCACCTTTTAATACTTAATGGCTTCCTTCAACTTTACTAAAATAGGATCCTTGTCTTGTCTAGCTTTGACCTTAGTCAACACAGAAAATTCTGATCCATTCTGAACAATGACACCACCATCCGTCGAGTTAACAAGATAAACTCTTAGTCGTGCGAGCCAATGCACATATTTCACTAACTCTCTCCTCTCCTCATCTACATGGGTGTCTTCCACCACATTAGCCTTTCTCGGATGAAAAAGGAAACTCATATCATAATCTTTAAGAAGCTCTAGCCACCTCCTTTGACGTAGATTTTAGATCCTTCTGGGTAACCACGTACTGTAGGCTTTTGTGGTCAGTAAACACATCCACGTGGACCTCGTAAAGGTAGTGTCACCAAATCATCAAGGCAAATACCAGCGCTACCAACTCAAGGTCATGATTCAGGTAGTTCTATTCATGGGATTTTAGCTACCTGGAAGCATAGTCTATAAATTTACCATGCTGCATTAATACACAACCAAGGCTGATCTTCGAGGAGTCGCAATATACCACAAACCCATCGGTACATTGCTGTAGGGTCAACACTGGTGCTTAGGTGTTTCGAGTCTTCAACTCTTGGAAGCTCTTCTCACAAGCCTCTAACCATTGAAACTTCACTTTCTTCTGGGTCAAATTAGTCAATGGTGTTGCAATAGATGATAACCCTTCAACAAACCTCCCGTAGTAACCAACTAAACCCAAGAAACTCTTTATATCCAAAGGAATCACTGGTCTAGGCCAATTCTACACAGTTTCTATCATTTGAGAGTCCACCTGTACAACCTCACTTGACACCAAATGATCCAAAAATGCTACTGAATTTAACCAAAACTCACACTTTTTGAACATAGCATACAACTGGCAATCCTTAAGAGTCTATAGCACCACCCTCAAATGTGCGACATGCTCCTCTTCGCTCCGAGAGTATATGAGAATGTCACATATGAATACTATCATAAACATGTCCAAATATGACTTGAACACCCTGTTCATCAAATTTATAAAACCTGCAGGAGCATTTTTTAGTCCAAAAGATATAACTACAAACTTATAGTGACCATACCGTGTCCTGAAGAATGTCTTCGGAATGTCACTCTCCGAACCCTGAGCTGATGATACCCAAATCTGAGGTCCATCTTTGAGAAACACCAAGCATCTTGAAGTTGGTCAATCAAGTCAACAATTCTGGGGAGAGGATACCTGCTCTTGGTTGTCACCTTGTTCAATTGCCGATTGTCATTGCACATCTAAAGGTAGCCATCCTTCTTTCGAACAAAGAGAACTAGTGCTCCCCATGAGGATTTGCTTGGTTTAATGAAACCCTAGTCAAAGAGGTCTTTCAACTGCTTCTTCAACTCCTTTAGCTCAACTGGAGCCATTATGTAAGGAGGGATATATATAGGCTACGTATCGGGAAGAAGGTCAATACCAAAATCAATCTTGCGCTCGGGAGGAATTCATGATAAATCATTACGAAACACTTTTGGATATTCACACACCACAAGAACTGACTAGGTAGTTGGGGTTTCGAACGTAGCATCCTTAATCCTAACTAGATGGTACATGAAACCTTTAGATATCATCATTTTGGCCTTAAAGTAGGAGATGAAATGACCTACAGGCACAACTGAACTACCCTTCCATTCTAGGAATGGCTCGCTAGGAAACCAAAACTCTACTGCATGAGTTCTACAATTTACTGAGGCATATCATGTATGTAGCCAATCCATGCCAATGATAAGACGAAAACCTGTCATGGCTAGCTCTACTAAATCTGTTGAGGTAACTTTTTGAAGGACAATAATAGGGAATTTCTATATATCAATCAAGCTACAACTGAATCACCAACTAGAGTAGAGACTAAGAAGGGTTCTGATAGGATTTCGGGATAGACTCTAAAACTACTAGCAACATAGGGCGTCACAAAATATAATGTATCCCCTGAATCTAAAAAAGCATATTGAACAAGGTGGAATACATGTAACATACCGGTGACCGTATATGGTGAAGACTCCTGCTCCTGACGAGATGCAAGGGCATAAAACCTATTCTGACGCTGGCCACCACCTGCACTTGTGGACGCACCCTACTGAGTTGAGCATGTTGGTGCTGTTGCTGAGCTGGTAGCCTGAGCACGACCTCTACCATTATTCCATCTAGACAGGACACTTTCGATTCCTATTCCTGGGTCTACCACACCCAAAACAGATATCTGACCCAATCAAGCACTCCCCTATGTGAGTCTTGCCACACTTTCCACAAATCGGAAAGGTATGCTCTGCCTGCATGGTCCTTTGTCCCCTTTACCCTAATGCTCTGATCATTTGATCATCTCGTGTTATATATGGCGCATTGGCCTATGATGGCACTGGAGCTAACAACCTCTGATGAGACTGCTGGCGATGTCCACCTCTCGATCTCTACTGGGAGATCCCATAACTGTCTGTCCTGGCCCTCTTGGTCTCTCCCTCTTCCAGATGCACTACCTCCATCTGCTGGGCGTACAAAACCAATCAAGGAAATTCAATGTCTAGATGAATCATAGCGGTCCTACAATCCTTGACCAGGTAGTCCGCTACTTCATGCACAAACCTACTCACTCGAGCTCTTTGATCAGCCACCATCTCTTGTACATACCTGGACAAGCGAGTGAACTATGAAGAATACTCCTGGACTATCTTATGATTCTGCTTTAGGTTCACAAACTCATCTTCTTTTATTTCCCTCAACTCTTAGGGAAAGAACCGATCCAAAGATGCGGCATAAAACTCGTCCCAACCAATAGGGCTCGGTCCAATAATCCTGCTATCCTTCCATCGCCTAAACCAGATATGTGCAACCCCCTTCAATTGATATAAGTCTAGATCTGCACACTTCTCTCTTGTCATCCCCATGATTTGGGTGATCTTCAAAATTTCATTAATAAACTCATGAGATCCTCGCCTACCTTTGATCCGAGAAACTTCAGAGGGTTCATCCTCAGAAAATCTCTAACTCTCGTCGTTGTTACATTCTCATTCTGGATACATGCGCTATCGCCATTTGGTTGACTTAGGCGGTCAAAGCTTGAGCTAAAATCTGAATGGCAGTCGTAAATTCTGCATAGGCCACTGGCTCAAGCACATGATTCTCGGGGGCTGGTGATTCCTGCTGGTACCCATCCCAGGTTCATATAACTACATTGGTACTGTAGGTTATTAGCCCAAATGGGCATCAGATAGTGATCACCTAGCTCAGCTACTATACCCTGGCAAGGTATAGTGGGCCTTCTCCGATGGGAAGTATACATCGCACTCCATGTTTAGCTCACGTGGTTATATGTCGATTATAGTTTCTTCCATAGTATAGTACAGTCTCCAACTCAGTTTAGTCCTCCATAATTTAGGATATCTTTATGAACTTCAAAAAATTATTAGTACTTACAATATTATTAGATTTTCAGATACTTTTGTATTTATGATTCCAATTATAGTCATTGCATGCTTGTTAGTACAGTTTGCAGAATTTCAGTAATTTTTTTCATATTTATTTCATATCTCACTAAATCAGTATATTCAAAGTACTGATGCATACTCTTTATGCTATATTGTCTTATGATAGAGGCACAACTTCTCAGTCTCAGTATCGCTACTAGTTCTCCTCCAGTGATACTAGTAGTGTTCCATGGTGATCCCTCATATTCTGATGATGAGGTCTATATTCTTCTTTTTAATATTATTTTACCTTTCATACCCTAGAATTAGTTGGGGTCTTGTCCCAGCAGCTCATTAGTTCTTAGATGGCTTTTAGACAGAGTTGTAATTTAGTTTGTTTGCAACAGTTCCATATATTTTAGTATTTTTTTAAATTTCTTGTTTCATAAAGTATTTTTTAATTAGTTACCTCATCAAAGCATTTGCTGGTAGATTCCATACAATATATAGAGTATCAATATGTTGCTATGCCATGGGTTAGCTTGGGGTCACTTGTGGCCCTAAGTACCATGTTGCGCCAAAGGTGTAGACTCGGGTTATGACACTTGCTGTAGCTCAAATAAGTCAAAAGTAGTATGCATATTGGAAAGGGACCGGTATGGAGTTTTAGGTAGGAGAGAAAGTGTTGCTCAAGGTCTCCCCCATGAAGGGGTGATGTGGTTTTGAAAGCGGGAAAAGCTTAGCTCGAGGTACACTAGGCCATTTGAAATTCTTCAGTGTGTGGGAGAGGTAGCTTATGAACATTCCTGGCCTCAAAGATTTTCTGGGATGCATCTGACATTTCATATCTTCATTCTGAAGAAGTACCATAGGGATGGATCTTACATCATTCGATGGGATTTTGTGTTGCTTGATGAGAATCTGTCTTTTGAGGAAGAGCCTATGGTTATATTATACAGGAAGGTCCGCAAGCTAATATTAAAGGAGATCACGACGGTAAAGGTCCAATGGAAGAATCATCTTATAGAGGAAGCCACTTGGGAGACCGAAGCAGACTTGGGAGATAAATTTCCCTAGCTGTTTGTGGAGTCAGGTATTTCCTTTTCCCTTGTTTCTTTAGATGTTCAGGGATGAATAGTATTTTGATTGGTATCTGATATAATGATTTATTTGTCGTTATAGGGAAGTAAGTCCAGAACATCCTATCTACACCTAGGTCCCCGGTGAAAAGTGTTGGTGAAGTTAGATTTAGACTTGAGTTTGAAAAAGGGAATTGTGTAAGAATTTTGAGTTACTAGTCAACAGGGACTACTACAGCAGTGGAAGTGCCACTATAGAGAGACCTTCACGACTGTCGGAGGTTTGCCATAGCTGGAAGGAAGGACTGGCTGTTGGGTCCACCGTAGCGGAGTCCCGACCATTATAGTGGGTCTGCTGCAGCGGAAATGTGATTTCTACAAAGGACAATGGGAGGCAGTAAGATGGTTTTAAGTAGGGATTTTAGGGTTTTTCACCCATAAAACTAAGGCACAACTTTTGATAAGGGTGGGGGTGATTTTTGAAAGGTTAAAGCGATTGTTCATCCCCAGATAAGAATCTTAATTAGTTTTCTTTCCTTTTCGATTTACTAACACCCTAGAGTAATTGGGTGGTCTTAGGTGATGTTCTCTAAAATGAAAACCGTAGGTTAGGGAAACTAGGGATACTTGAAAGAAAAGGGTTGGGTGTTGATTCCTAGGCCTATAAGGGAGTAATTACACTTCGTTGGGCCAATGCAATTATAGAATTCCTATTTCACCAGAGTCTGTGAACTAGAATTTGATAAAGGTGGGACCTTGTGTTGAGTTAGAACTGAATTAAAAAGGGTTTTTGGAGTTAAAACATCTTGAAAATAAGTTGAGATAATCAGTGTAGGGGTGGAACGCAGCATATTACCCCTTAGAATAGTGAATTTGACTGAGACATTAGGTGGAATGAGGCTTAAAACTGAAGCTCTAGGCCCGAATTGAGTATAGATGATTGAATGTAATTTTACTTTGCTTGTGTTAGATTTTGAATGTTTGGAGGCCTTACGAAAGGGAAAAGCTCCTATGGAATAGCTAAATTCTATCATTCAAAAATTTAGGTAGGTTATGATTTATAAGGAGTTAGACTTTAATGAATAATTACTTGTGCTGCAATTTAATGGGGAAGATCAATGTTCATATTCGTGACTGTGAACATTTTTTGAAGTGATATTATGTGAATTTATTTGTAACCATGTGTTGTGATATGTATTAATGGGTGAAACATGTAAAGTATGTTGGATTGTGTTGGCAAATATGCCTTCTGAATTGTCCTGTTGTTAACTAAATAACTGTCGAATTACATTGATGATTGTTAACTTACATGTGCTTCTATTTTAATATGTGTTGACTTGCTATATAGTGTGTTCATTATATGGGAGTTATGGAGTATTAT
>JACEIK010003871.1:126724-143531 GCA_018107945.1 Datura stramonium
AATTTACATGAGAATGTACACACATTGTTGGATAAACAAGGCAAAAGCGATGCATTTGAGTATCAATTTGGCATATAAATATGCCCCTGATCACCTACCCAGGTCACGAGTCATTGTCCCAACGCATGACTCGTTCCTGTAGTCGTGGGGAAGAGATCCAGTTTGATGAAACTTAATCGGAGCACCTCACGAGTTGAAGGAACAACTCGTTACATCTTGTAATGAGTTGTTATGACAGTCATGGAGACTGGGAGGAAAATTTCGAAAGAATGCCTAGTGAAGAAAACAAGAGACATAACGAGTCATCAGTTGAAGTGATGAGTCGTCATCAGATACTATGGGCATCTGTCAAGTGCACTGGAATCCGTTTTTTGTTAGGAAACGAGTTGTTTGGGACTATAAATACAATATTTAGGTTTATTTGTCGAGCACAGTTAGTTTTACCACTTTTCATGTCAATCTTAGTATAGTTAACGATCATTCTTGGTTCAAGAAACAAAGTTTGTAATTTTGTTCTTGATTATGGGAATTAAACAACATTGAAGTTTTGTTCATCGGTTTTAACATTTTATTCAATTCATGTGGTTTTCTTCTACGAATCATTATAAGTTACAATTATGATTTATTCTTTATTTTGTGATTGTGATCATTCAAATAGGAGTAGCTAAACCCATAACTAGGGTTTTGGGAACCATGATCAATTAACACACATAGGTAAAAATACTTAGTGATTCTTGAACGGGGTTTATGCATGTATTGTTTTTCCCTTCGTTTTAATTATTTCTTAACGGTTGCAAATGTTGGAACTCACCTTATTCTTACTTACCGAATCAAGGGGGTGATGAAATGTTGGATAACTTGGCATTTTCCATAGAGAGCCTCAAACAGTGCCATTTGGAAATATGACTTGGCATTTTCCACCATTGAATCGGTAGTTTTGACTGGTAGGAAATATGAAGCCTTGGTCAACTTGTCTACCACAACCCAAATAGAATCATCGTGTGGAAGAGTAGGAGGTAGGCCTATGATGAAATCCATATTAATCTCTTCCCACTTCCAAGTGTGAATGCTAGTATCCTGGAGTACGCCTCCCGGCCTTTGATGCTCGACCTTTACTTTCTGACAGTTCAGGCACTTGGCTACGAATTTTGCAATATCCTTCTTCATGTTGTTCCACCAATATATTTCCCACAAATCATGATACATCATGGTAGCACCTGGATGGATAGAATATCTGGATCCATGGGCCTCATGCAACATATGACTCCTTAAATCATCTACATCCGGAACACATAGGCGACCCTGGTACCAAAGCACCCATATCCCCCTTAGGATAAGACTTCTACCTTCTAACTTCAAACGACTTCTTTCAGTTTTACCTAAATCAGATCCTCATCTTTTCTAGCTTCCACATCAGTCACCAAGGACGATTCTAACCCATTCTGGACAACAATATTGCCATCGGTCAAGTCGACCAACCTAACTCCCAACCTTGTGAGTCGATGTACATCTTTCACCAATGCCTTTTTTCCTTTATCCATATGGTCCACACTCTCCATAGAGATCCTACTAAGTGCATCTGCTACCACATTAGCCTTACCCGGATGGTAAAGGACACTCATATCGTTGTTTTTCGATAGCTCCAACCACCTTCTTTGTCGAAGATTGAGATCCTTCTGTGTCAACACATATTGTAAACTCTTTTTATCCATAAATACATCCATGTGGACTCCATACAAATAATGTCTCCATATCGTCAAGGAGAATATCACCGCGACTAATTCAAGATCATGGGTCAGGTAATTCGTCTCATGGACTTTCAACTGTCTTGAGGCATATGCTATCACTTTCCCATGTTGGATCACCACACACCCAAGTATGATTCTCGAAGCATCACAATACACCACAAAACCATCGATACCCTCAGGTAGGGTTAACACCGATGTTGAAGTGAGTTGAGTCTTCAACTCATGGAAGCTCTTCTTACAAGCCTCCGACCATTGGCACTTTACCTTCTTCTGAGTCAATTTGGTCAAAGGTGCTGCAATGGATGAGAAACCCCCAACAAACCTCCTATAGTATCCAGCTAAACCCAAGAAACTCCGAATATCTGAAGGATTCACTGATCGAGGCCAGTTTTTCATTGCCTCAATTTTTTGATAGTCTACCTATATTCCCTCAATCTATACCACATGGCTCAAAAATGCTACAGAGTCCAACCAAAACTTGCACTTGCTGAACTTGGCATACAATTGGCGATCCTTGGAGAGTCAGAAGCACTACTCTTAAATGAGCGGCATGCTCCTCCTTGCTCCGATAGTATATAAGGATTTCATCAATAAACACGATCACGAACATGTCCTAGATAAGATAGAGAGCATTTTACAAAATTGAAATATCCCAAAGGAACGTTTTGAAAAGGTATATAAGACTGGACATTGTAATTTTATTAAAAATTATAATATTAAAACCTCTGAATCTACGGTCTGTATTAGTAAGTCTATTGAGACTATAAAATTACTAGCAACTAAAGATATTAACAAATATAGGAAAAACTGTTTGAGAACACAGGAAAATTGGATGATCAAAAGGAATCATTGAGCATGATTGTTAACAAATTGCATATCAAAACTAAGGTGGTTGAATCTATAATTCCCCCGCTAGAGGAAATTAGTTTACCAATAGATGGTAGAATTGTCACAGCTACACCTTTTAAAATTGATATANGTAGACACCCAAGGTGATCCTAAGAATCAAGATATAAATAGATTAATTCAACAAAACAATTACACTAATCAATTACTATACGTAGTCTCTAATCAAATCCTTAAGACTAATAATAAATCAATTTATAATATAGTATAATATATATGGGTCATGTTCCCTAGTCGTGGGAAGAAATGTCAATATACTCCAGTTTACATAACAGAAGCAAACCACGACTCGTTGGAGGAATTAATGAGTCGTGGTGAGGTTCATGGGAAGGACTGATACAGAACTGGAAGGGGAAAACCAAGGACGTCACAACAGATCATTGTTGGAAAGAATGACTCATCCTATCGAGTTGTGGGAAGGGAATCTAAAAGTATAAAAGGGGCAGTGAATCCAACGGCTAGATACCACGAGTCGTGGTACCATGTAACGACTCGTGGGACCGTCCGTTGGTCCGCCTAGTGCAGAATTTTCAAGGTTTTCATTAAGGGAATTTTCATTATTCCTAAGTCCTAGGGTCCTAAACAACGTCATTTAAGGCTCAAAAGTTAGTGTTTATTGAGGGTAAAACCCACCCCAGGCTCATTAATTTTCATGCATGCAAAGTTAAGGGATTGAGGAGGTGATCAAGCTTGTTCTTAAATGTTTTCTTCAAATTTTCCATTGGGCTTTCAAGAAGTGGTGAGATTTGATTTTCCCCAGGTATGTAGGGTTATGAATAGGTGAATCCTTTCACACCCATGCCCAATCTTTTTTAATTCATGAAATTTCCTATCTAAATTCTATGAGGTTTAAACGCAATGCATGAAATTTTGATTTCTCTACATGGGCTTGATCTAATTGAGTTACTATTATGGAATTAGGAATTATGGGCAAGTTTTATGTGGTTTTTCATTAAAAATCATGTTTCAAGTTTTACACATTAAAATGCACATTTATGAAAAGTTCATGAAAGTCAAGGTTTATGATGAATGTTCAGGTATGATGTATTATTGATTATGAAAAGCATGTTTTCAAGTTACCCATGTTTATAATCATGTTTTCCAATGAATTGAGTATTTTCAAGCATGGTATAGTATTGGACAATGCCCACATGTTCAAGGATAATTCACGATTTATGAAATGGATCTCATGATTTATCGATTAATAATGTTTGCCTACTAAAGGGCCCTTGATTCTCGGATAATCATGTATTTAATGGGGATCAATGATGATAATGTTTATTTGGCCATGAATCTCAATGAATGATGTTATTAATTTACATACGAGCCTCATGTACATGTTTTTGGGAGGAGTGTCTAGCACCGAGCAACTCAGTGTTCAAAGGAATACGCTTGTGTCTCATAACTACGTGCCACCATAGGTTTATAATGATACATTTCAAATTTAATGATCCCCTCTTTCGTGATGTCACATAATGCACGTCCCTCGCCTGGTAAGCCAGGGACGACCCTGCCCACTTGAGTGAGATAGTTGGGGCATCATGTACGGCTCTACCATGATGGTGTCGTCTATGACAAGTACTCCATTGTTCCTCATGTTATATGCATTATTATGTTTATGTTATTTGGCTCAAATGATGATTTGATGAAGTTCTCTTATGACTATAGAAATGAATGGTTTACGAATGATTTGAAAACTTTGAGCCTTATGTTATCATACGATATTTACATTATGAGAATTTTGTCCCACTCTTATGATCATTTATGAACTTTTATGTATTTTTAAATGTCCATTTTACTTACCTTGCATACTCGGTACATTCCACGTACTGACCGCAAACTCTATGATGTATCGTCTTATGATATAGGCTCCGATTTTCAAATCCAGTAGTGTCAGTAGTCCATATCAGAGTTTAACTTCTAGATTCTTGGAGAGTCCTCATTCTCTGAGGACCATATGTTTCATATATTGATGTTTCTTTTAGTTTTCCATTTTATGGGGTTAGTTGGGGATGTTGTCTCATCACCCTATCTAGTACGATGAGGCTTTCAAAACTATATATAGTACTCAACTGTTATGTATTTAGTACGTATGGCTTATCATGCTATGTTATGTTTATGCTTTGTATATATCGTTATGTTAAGTATTCCGCTTTAATGATATGAAGTTAGATGAATGTTCATGCCATGGGTCGACTTGGAGTCTCTTGGGGCTCCTTGTCCCGTGTTACGATCCGGGTCTACGTTCTCTCGTGACAGATCAACATATAGAGTTTCATGAATTAGAGATGGATTGGGCATGGGTGTGAACAAATTCACCCATTCATAGCCTTACATACCTGAGAGGATCTGGTTCTACAACTTATCTGATTGCCCAAGGAATAATTGATGAAAACTTGAAGGAAATTGAGCTTGATCACCTTTCTAGACCTTTACTCTTGCATGCATTAATAAGAACAACCTAGAATGAACTTATCCCTCTTAAAATTCACTATTCATAGCTTAAAACGATGTATTTTAGGCCTTAGGATCATAGAGATTATGGATAAGTCCTTACTAAATTCGTAGAAAATAATTGACTGCCAGTCCCCATGAGGGACTGGATGAGTCGTCACCAAGGAAATGAGTTGTCTTCTTCTGTCGTGAAGTCAACTACCACTTTTCCTCGAGGGGTCCCCACGAGGGACCTAACGATTCATTACTGTTGACCACGACACGTGGTCACCACTCGTTACCACCACAACCTAAAAACCTCAAGTCTTTAATCAACTAATGACCACGACTAGCCTAACATATCGTGGCATCTGACTACGACTCATTGTGTCCATTTATAGGGAACACTGCCAACTCAACTTCACCTTTCATTAGCCCTTGACCATGACTGACTCAACGAGCTGTGGGTGTAGACCACAACTCGTGGTCATGTCCATGGGGACTCAAAACCATAATTTCCATCTCAAGTCAAACTCCTCACCACGAGTCACTTAACAACTCATGGTCAATCTGACAGGTCATAGGACGACTCATTCTGTGACCTGGTGCAGAAAATCCTATTTTCTCCATTTCAACTCCAGGGTCTGATCTTTGGGATTTTGGGATATAACATCCACACAAAAAGTCATCGCTTCCATCCATGAGACAATTCTAGAAAATTCTAGGTGTTAGGACGAGTGGTGACAATGACCCGTTGGTTGGACCAACGAGTCAGTGCGTCACTTGTTGGTAGGAGTGTAAGCTCTTGTTCAAAAATCTCTCCACTGACCACGAGAGGAACCAATGAACCGTTGGTTCATCTAACGAGTCATTGACCCCTCCAGTTGCTAAATTTCAACGTGCATGAAATTCAGGACCAGGGCCAATGACAGGTCCCAACGAGTCATGGTGTCAACCAATGACTCATTGGATCCCGACGGGCAGTTTTCCAGAATTTAGTTTAGGGGCATTTTTGTAACTTCCTACCTTTTTAATCCCTAAACTATGTTATTTTGTGTATGTTTAGGAATGTATTAAAGGGGATGATCGACTTAATCCCTCTCATTCCTCTCATGTCACAATTTTCATAACGTAGAAGTTCCAGGCAGACATCGCAGAGCTAAGCTAGGGCTTCCATTTTCTTTTAGAATTTTCCATATTTGTTTCCAAGGATTTTACTCTAGGTATGTGGGAATTCAACAAGGGAATTTCTCTTCCCTTGTGCCCTAAACCTTTATGTAATTCCTTATCGGTTCTAGTCCTAAAGATTAGAAATAGGGTTAACTCTCAAGAAGATTATGAAATAATTCTTGTGGATTGTAGTTCCAATGAATTCTTGCAAGTTTTCAGTAATTGTTAAGCATGTTGTTATCCTCTTCATGAAATATTGTTTTAGCCCTAGTTTCCATGAATACGGTAAATTGGGTTTTGCCTAATTGTCTAGATACAAATGTTGCTTGACTCTGTTAGTTCTTGAATTTATAAGTTTTTATCATCATGTGAGTTCACAGTCAGTTTGAAATCTAGTTCAGTCTCAGTCTATAACTATCCCTTTTCAGTATCTTTTAGTAAGTCAGTTGATCAGTTTGACGATAGCCACTTCTTGAGGAGTTCAGTAATACTCCTTAGTTCCAATTATTTGTTTGTTCTTTAGACGCTTATGACGCTTCTAGATAAGCAGCTCTGGCCAGTCTTAGAACACTATCTTTCAGTTATCAGGTCCTACAGACTCTCAGGTTACTTCCAAAAAGTATTCTTGACTTAGTATATGTTATACCGTGGAAGCTCGAAGATCAGACCCAGGAGTTAAAATGGAGAAAATGTGAAAATTCTGCAGTAGAATCAGAACGAGTCGTGAGGAGACTCGTGAGATCCATCCATGAGTCGTGATGTGACTCGTGGGGAAGGCCAGGGGATGAAATTTAAGTCTTAAGAAGAGGAGACCCCACAGGCATGACCACAATTTGTGGCCAGGCCCTACGAGTCGTTGGGTTAGTCGTGGGGAGGGGGGTTAAGAAAAGAAAAGGGAAAGGGGTAGTGGATTTGATGGAAGGGACCCCACGAGTTGTGGTCCGTCCCCACGATTCGTGGGGTAGGTCATGGTCAGCTATTTGAGAAAATATTTGGCATGAAGGCAGTGTACATCACGGATGGTGACCATGAGTCGTGGTCACTAGTAACGAGTCGTTAGGCTGCCCATGACGAGCCTAGAAAATCAGGTGAATTAGAGCACTTCACGGACAACTTCACGAGTTGTGAACCTGAGCAATGAGTCGTTAGGTCCTCCATTAGGGCCACCTGACATTTATTTTCTTTGAATTAAGTAAGGGTTTTTCCATAATTCCTAAGTTCCTAGGTCCTAAACAACGACGTTTTGAGTTATGAATATGGACTTTTATAGAGGTTAAGTTCATTTTAGGCCTCATTCATTCATGCATGCAAGGTAGAAGACTTGAGAGAGTGATCAAGCTTAACATCCATCAATTTCTTTTCAATTTCCTATTGGGCATCTAAAGAAGTGTTGGAATCAACTACTAACAGGTATGTAAGGTTATGAATTGGTGATTTCTTTCACACCCATGCCCAATCCCTCTCTAAAGTATGAAATTGTATGTCTAATCTATGGGGTTTCAACCCAAATGCATGAATCTTCTATTTCTATACATGGGTATGATTTTATTATGATTCTACTATCGAATTATGAAGTGTGGGAAAATTTTATAAGTTTTTCATTTAAAATCATGATTGTAGTTTTATGAATTAAAAGCCCATAGATGAGATGTTCATGAAAGATGAGATTTGTGATGAATATATGATGATGATTAGATATTATGATGAAAAGAATGATTTGAAGCGACCCATGTTTACAATTATGATTTCTATGAGAATTGGGCATTTCTATGTATAATAATGCTTTGGGTTATGCCCACATGTTAAGTATGAATGATGATTTTCCCGATTTAAGCTTACCACATTGTTTTGGAGCGAATACTCCCAATTATATTTTCAGCTTGTGGTATGTTTGAGTTAAAGTTTTATATGTATAGCTTACCACTTTGTTTTGGAGCGAAGACTCCCAATTATGTTTTCAGCTTGTGGTATGTCTTGAGCTAAAGCTTCTCATATGCATGATTTTATATTTGAGATGTATTTGATCATTGAGCTTCGTCAATAGACGATGTTAAGCTTCGTTATAAAATGATGTAGAACATATGCATGTTTTGGGAGTAGTGTCTAGCACCAAGCAGGCTAAGCGTCGATCACCCTGTGCCTCAGAACTACACGCCAACGTAGGTTTATACATTATGACTTTGGTATCTCCCTAATGAGCTTTCCCTGTTCGAATGGGCCTTTAGCTTGATATCAATATCATGGTATCGTCCCTAGCCCTAGCAAGCATTTGGACGGGTCTACCCACTTGAGTGTGATAGTTGGAACCATGTAAGCTCTATCGTGGTATGTCGGTTAAAAGACGAGTCTCCCATTGTTCCTCATAATTTCAGATATGCATATTTCATTACCCATGAGATTTATGTAAATGCATGTTCTAAAGTAGGTTTGACTCAATGTTAAGGTTTACTTATAAATGTCAGAATTCAGCTTTGAGTCAATCGATTTAGTTATGATGTTATGAAGTATGTTATGCTATATTATGAAGAGATCATGATTTCAGAAAGAATGCATGGAAGCCCTACTCTCAGGCTCTTAGTGTTTACGATATATTATGCATTGTATTTAAATGATTTTATTTACTTTATCGGTTTTATTTTCCTTGCATACTCAGTATATTCCACATACTGACCGCATATTCTATGTTGTATCGTTTCATGATATAGGACCCAACTCTCAGGTTCAGCCTCAGTTGTAGTCAGTTTATCAAAGTTAACATTCTTATTGTGGGTGAGTCCTCATTTCTCGAGGCCTAGACTATTCAGCTTTCCTTTATGTATTTGAGTTTCAGTTTTATTGAGTTAGTTGGGGTCTTGTCCCATCAACTGGTCATGTTTAGAGGTTTTTCATACATATGTATGTATTCAACTTTGGATTTCATATTCTGATGTTATGTTCAAGTTAGACTTCTGCTATAAGTATCTTATGGATTATTCAGTTTTTGATTGAGATTAGATGTACTCTTATGCCATGGTTCGACTTGGGGTCTCTCGAGGCTCCTTGTCCCATGTTATGATCTAGGCTTCCATTCGGGTCGTGATAAACTTGGTATCAGAGCCATAGGTTTGAAGTGTCCTAGGGTGTCTGAAAGCCGCGTTAAGTAGAGTCTTTTTCATGGGTGTGAAGCATGCCACACTTATGACGAAGAGGCTATGAGACGTTTAGGAAACTTTTCCTTCTTTTATGATCTATGTCATGCAATGAAAAGTCTTTCTATCCTTCTAATTCATGTTATTCGCGATTGTAGAATCATGGCTCCTCGATGAGTGAATGGTAGGAGAAATGGGAATGGTAAAGGCCATGAGGATGGTAACGATAATAGGCACCAGTAGGCCTCACTATTTCAGGAGCACCAGGCACCAGAGCCAGTCGCTAACGCTGAGTTTTGGGCCACTATTCAAATGCTTGCGCAGGCCTTGACCGCTCAGGTCAACCAGCAATACATTGCGCATGTTCCACAAAATGGCAATGCAACGGTGACTCGAGTCAGGGACTTCCTAAGGATGAACTCGCCGGAGTTCCTTGGGTCCAACGTAGATGAGGACCCACATGACTTCATAGATAAGATAGTGAAGATCACCCAAGTCATGGGAGTGAATGGAGTTGAATGCGCAGAGTTGGCCTCTTACCAGTTGAATGGAGTCGCGCATATCTGGTTTTTCCAATGAAAGGATAGAAGGGTTGCCGGAGTAGGTCCGGTCAATTGGGAAGAGTTCCATGTTGCAATTCTAGACTGGTTCTTCCCTCGTGAGATTAGGGAGTTGAAGGCAGCTGAGTTCATGAATTTGAAGCAAGGGAGAATGACTGTACAAGAGTATGCCCTTGAGTTCACTCGCCTATCGAAATATGTCCCAGAGTTGGTAGTCGATCATAGGGCGCGGGTGAGCAGGTTCGTGCATGGAATAGCAGGCTAGTTTGAAAAGGACTATAGGACCGCTATGCTCCACCAGGACATGGACTTTCCACGGATAGTGTTGTATGCCTAGAAAATGGAGGCATCACATTTGAGGGAGAAGGAGGCCAAGAGGGTCAGGACTGATGACCACAGATTCTCACAGTCGAGGTCAAGTGGTGGGCACCGGTAGCCAATCCAACATAGATCATCAGCCCCAGCATCTTCGACATTTAGTGTTCCATCTATGCCTAGACATGATTAGAGATAGCGAGAAATAGGCTCGAGATGTCAGAGCAGCAGAGCTGCAGATTCTAGCATTCCAGCTTGTCACAGATGTGGTGGGGGACACACAGGATAGTGCTTGGCAGGCTTAGGTGCTTGTTTCAGGTGTTGGAAGCTCGGACACATGCTTAGAGATTTCCCAGTAGCGAGACAGGATCAGGTTGGGGGCTGAGGCCCATCTTCTAGTTCCGCAGCCCCTCCTGCATGCTCAACACATTAGGGGGTATCTACCAGTGCAGCTGGCGGTTAGCTCCAGAATAGATTCTATGCCTTAGCATCCCATCAAGAGCAGGAGGTCTCCCTAAATGCGGTCACTAGTATGTTACAAGTTTTCGATATTGATGTTTATGCTTTGTTAGACTTGGGAGCTACCTTGTCTTTTGTGAAACCTTATGTGGCCAGTAGCTTCGGAGTTAGTCCGTATTCTTGTTAGAACCCTTCTCAATTTCTACTCTAGTAGGTGACTCAGTTATAGCTAGACGGGTGTATAGATGTTTCCCAGTCTCAGTCCTTCAGAAGGTCACCTCCGTAGATTTTATAGAGTTAGCCATGACCGATTTTGATGTTATTCTCCGCATGGATAGGCTATTTTCATGCTATACTTCAGTAAATTGTAGAACTCGTGTGATAGAGTTCAAATTTCCGGGTGAGCCAGTCTTAGAATGGAAAGGTAGTTCAACTGTTCCTGTAGGTCGTTTCATTTCCTACCTTAAGGCCAGAAAGATGATTTCTAAGGGTTGTGTGTACCATCTAATTAGGGTTAAGGATGTTGAGTCTGAGACCCTGACTATCTAGTCAGTTCTAGTAGTACGTGAGTATCCAGAGGTCTTTCCTGATAATTTTTTGGGTATTCCTTCCGAGCGGGAGATTGACTTTGGTATTGACCTTCTTCTTGACATGCAGCCTATATCTATTCCTCCCTACAAAATGGCTCCATCAGAGCTAAAAGATTTTAAGGAACAATTGAAGGACTTGTTATATAAGGATTTCATTAGACCAAGCAAGTCCCCATGGGGTGCACCAGTTCTCTTTGTCCGAAAGAAAGATGTTTCTCTTCGCATGTGCATTGATTATCGGCAATTGAACAAAGTCACCGTTAAGAATAGGTATCCTCTACCTAGGATTGATGATTTACTTGACCAGCTTCAGGGTGCCAAGTGTTTCTCGAATATAGATCTCAGATCCAAGTACTATCAACTCAGAATTCAGAAGAGTGACATCCCGAAGATAGCCTTCAGGATGCGGTATGGTCATTATGAGTTTGTAGTTATGTATTTTGGACTAATGAATGCTCCTGCAGATTTTATGGACCTGATGAAAAGGGTGTTCAGGCCATACCTAGACATGTTCGTGATTGTTTTTATTGACGACATCTTTATATACTCTCGAAGCGAGGAGGAGCATGACGCTCATTTGAGAGTAGTACTTCAAACTCTCAAAGATCGTCATTTATATGCCAAATTCAGCAAGTGCGAGTTTTGGTTAGACTCTGTAGCATTCTTGGGCCGTGTGATATCAAGTAAGGGCATAAAGGTAGATTCTCATAAAATCGCGGCAGTGAAGAATTTGCATAGAATGGTGAATCCTTCAGATATTTAGAGTTTCTTGGGTTTAGCTGGTTACTATCGAAGATTTGTTGAGGGTTTTTCATCTATTGCAGCACCTTTGACCAAGTTGACCCAGAAGAAGGTGAAATTCCAATAGTCGGAGGCATGTGAGAAGAGCTTCCAAGAGTTGAAGACTCGACTTACTTCAGCACCGGTGTTGACCCTACCCGAGTGTAGCGATGGATTCGTGGTGTATTGTGATGCTTCAAGAATTGGACTCGGGTGTGTATTGATACAGCGTAGGAAAGTGATAGCATATGCCTCTAGACAGTTGAAGGTCCATGTGAAGAATTACCCGACCCATGATCTTTAATTGGCCACGGTGGTATTTTCCTTGAAGATATGGCGACATTACTTGTATGGGGTCCATGTGGATGTGTTTACGGACTATAAGAGCTTACAATATGTGTTAACGCAGAAAGATCTCAATCTTCGACAAAGGAGGTGGTTGGAACTAATCAAGGACTACGATATGAGCATCCTTTACCATCCGGGTAAAGCTAATGTGGTAGCTGACACACTTAGTAGACTCTCTATGGAGAGTGTGTCCTATGTTGATAAGGGGAAAAAGGAGATGACAAAAGATGTACATCGACTCGCTAGGTTGGGAGTTAGGTTGGTTGACTCGACTAATGGCGATGTTGTTGTCCAAAATGGATCGGAGTCTTCCTTGGTGACTGATGTGAAAGCTATACAAGATGAGGATCCGATTTTGGTAAAGTTGAAGGACGCTGTTCAAAGTCAGAAGGTGGTCTTCTCCCAAGGGGGAGATGGTGTGCTTCAGTACCAGGGTCGCTTTTGTGTTCCGGACGTGGGAAATTTGAGGAGCCAGATGTTGCATGAGGCTCTTGGATCTAGGTATTCTGTCCACCCAGGTGCCACCAAGATGTACCATGACTTATAGTAAATATATTGGTGGAATGGCATGAAAAGGGATGTTGCAAAATTCGTAGCCAAATGTTCGAACTGCCAGCAAGTAATGGTTGAGTATCAGAGATCAGGAAGTGTGCTTCAGGATATCAACATTCCTACTTGGAAGTGGGAAGAAATTAATATGGATTTCATCACAAGTCTTCCTCTTACTCGTCGACAATATGACTCCATTTGGGTTGTGGTAGACAGGTTGACCAAGGCTGCTCATTTTCTACAAGTTAAAACCACAGATTCGGTGGAGGATTATGCCAACTATATATTCGAGAGTTGGTTTCATTGCATGGAGTATCCTTATCCATCATTTCAGATCAAGGTACTCACTTCACCTCTTAGTTTTGGAAGTCGTTTTAAAAAGGATTGGGTACACAGATTAAGCTCAACACAACATTTCACCCGCAGAAGGATGGTCAAGAGGAAAGGACAATTCAAACCCTCGAGGACATGTTGAGAGCATGCGTAATTGACTTTAGAGGTAGCTAGGATGAGTATTTGCCACTTATTGAGTTTGCCTACAATAACAACTATCACTCTAGTATTCAGATGGCATTGTTCTAGGCTCTTTATGGGTGGAGATGTAGATTGCCCATCGGATGGTTTGAGGCTGGTGAGGGGGCAATGATAAGGCCGTATTCGGTTCACGAAAAAAGGGAGAAGGTTCAGTTGATAATAGAAAGGTTGAAAATTTCCTAGAGTCGGCAAAAGTCTTATGCGGACGTGAGAATAAGAGAGTTAGAATTTGAAGTCGATGACTAGGTATTTCTGAGGGTGTCTCCCATGCAGGGAGTGATGCGGTTTGGAAAGAATTGGAAACTTAGTCCCCGTTATGTCAGCCCCTATCGGATACGAGTCGTTAGTCTTCCCGTGACTATCCCAAAAGATCAGGTGAAGCACTGCACTTCACGGATGACTCCACGAGTCATGACCTTGAGCAATGAGTCGTTAGGTCCTCCATTAGGTCCACCTAGACGTTATTTTCTGCGAATTTAGTAAGGGTTTTTCCATAATTCCTATGTACCTAGGGCCTAAACTGCGAAATTTTGAGTTATGAATAGTGACTTTTAAAGGCGTTAAGTTCATTTAGGCCTCATTCATTCATGCATGCAAGGTAGAAGACTTGAGAGGGTGATCAAGCTTAGCATTCATCAATTTCTTTTCAATTTCCTATCAGGCATCTAATGAAGTGTTAGAATCAGCCACCAACAGGTATGTAAGGTTATGAATGGATGATTCTTTCACATTCATGCCCAATCCCTCTCTATGTCTAATCTATGGGGTTTTAACCCAAATGCATGAATCTTCTATTTCTATACATAGGTATGATTTGATTATGATTCTACTATCGAATTACGAAGCATGGGCCAATTTAATAATCTTTTCAATTTAAAATCATGATTGTAGTTTTATGAATTAAAAGCCCATGGATGAGATATTCATGAAAGATGAGATTTGTGATGAATATGTGATGATGATGAGATATTATGATGAAAAGCATGATTTGAATCTACCCGTGATTAAAATTATGATCTCGATGAGAATCGAGTATTTCTATGTATAATAAAGCTTTGGGTTATGCCCACATGTTATGTATGAATGATGATTTTCCCGAATTAAGCTTACCACATTGTTTTGGAGCGAAGACTCCCAATTATATTTTCATCTTGTGGTATGTTTGAGTTAAAGTTTTATATGTATAGCTTACCACATGGTTTTTGAGCGAAGACTCCTAATTATGTTTTCAGCTTGTGGTATGTCTTGAGTTAAAGCTTCTCATATGCATGGTTTCATATTAGATGTGTATTTGATCATTGAGCTTTGTCAATAGATGATGTTGAGCTTCGTTATAAAATGATGTAGAGCATATGCATGTTTTAGGAGTATTGTCTAGAACTGATAACGCTCAAACTACACTTCTAACTGAAGTATGAAACGGACATTGTCAATAAAGAACCCAACTAGAGGTTGGGGTCGATCCCACAGAGAATATGAAAATCTAAATTACAACCAGTAAGTGAACTAGTATGATAGTTACTTCATAATTGGGGGGATTCTAATAATAATCAATAGTAAAAACAAAGCAACTGTCAAGATTATGGTTGTGAATCAATAATTAAAGGATAACTAGGGTTTGTGTGCCACATGGATTCATAACAACTTTAGGTATACAGTCATGATCTTCACCAATACTTACATACAGAACTGATAGCTTAGGTTTATTCAAACGATCGACCAATCCCTACTGAATGTCTATACTCAATAACTCGACCAAGTCTCATGAGCGTTTCCAAACTAACTGTTATCACTAAGTTTTAGATATAACTATCCTGTGACCATAGTTCAAGTTAATACAATAATCATCAAGATCAAGGCTCCGTTGTAATTCTCTTTTCCTAATCTTTACCTCTTCGACCAAAGCAAGTAAAGAATTCGGGAACTTCCTAAAGTTGTATACCGCTAGGAATCATTAAAGAATGAAGAGAATAAAATATAGTAATCAGTATTGGTTTTAGAGTCACTTTGTGCAACCTAGCTTGTCAATCCACCATGGTTCCCATAACCCTAGCTATGGAGTTTTTAGCCTCTCATAGTTGCAAGGTTGTGAAGTGTGTTCATGATTAATGACATAAAAACAATACTTACAAATATGATTGAGAAAAACGCTTCCTCTAATTAATCCGCAAAATTTTGAAGAACAAGTAGCAAGAACAATATGAATTCAAGAAAAGGTTGATCACAAGGTTGAACCAACTCAATTCTTTCTTTCAAAGATGTAAAATCATCTACTACAATGTTTTCCAACTAAACCTAATTTTCTTAATGTTCCCTATAAAAAATAAAACATAAAACGTATTTATATAGACATAAGAATCCTTCTCCTAGTCTAGCACGGAAATTTTCCATATCGGGTGCCGACCTCGTCACGGGTCATCCTATGACTCGTAGGAGCATCCTACGGTCCATGGAAGATTCTCATGGTTGGATTATTGGCTGATTTTTTAGCTAAGTGTCGAGCCAAGGTACGATTCGTACCTCCTTCCTATGACTCGTACCAGGCTCCCGTGGCTTGATTCTGAATCTTTGCATTTTGTCTGAAGTTCACCACGAACGGTATAGTGCGACTCGTACCAAGCTCTCACGGGTTGTGGTCTCCTCTCGTATTGAGAATCAACCTCTTGTGCGATTCTTCTGGATTTCATCATGAATACATTACCACGACTCGTACCAGCTTGGTACGATCA
This sequence comes from Datura stramonium, assembly GCA_018107945.1. NCBI lineage: Eukaryota > Viridiplantae > Streptophyta > Magnoliopsida > Solanales > Solanaceae > Datura > Datura stramonium. The sequence continues at coordinate 142,974 of JACEIK010003871.1, forward strand.
GTAGGTTCATTCTTCCAGCTTCAGCTTTCTACTTCTTATCATGGCGATCAGTATGAATCGTAGGTCCATCCTATGGATCGTACTATGGACTACATTTTTACCCTGTTTTGCACGCTTTTAGCTTCCTTTTGCAAATTTACGCTCCAACACCCATTTATCCTGAAATCATAGGAAAAGTGCCTCATATCCACATAAATACACCTAAGTCCATGCTATTTTCTTAGTTTTGAGCATCAATAGTTCTGTAAATCCACAGCACATCAACACCCTCAACTTAAGACTTTTGCATATCCTCAGGCAAATAAAAAGAAAAACTAAACACGATGCTCAACTATAGAATACACTTAAGATACTACAGCTAATACTCAAACAAATTTTTGCACTTTCTGTATACACTCTATTGACCCTTCCTCATATGACATCATCAACTAATGCATTACAAGCAAAATCAAAACATCATATATAGGGATCAAGACATATCATCTAGCTATAAACAGACAATCAAGTCATCACCAATATTTTTCACACAGACCAATGGTAAAAGAAAACATAACCCAT
>JACEIK010003872.1:6622-57179 GCA_018107945.1 Datura stramonium
CTAATGGCCCGGTATATTTTAATCGTTATCCTAATTTTTGTATAGATATTAATGATCAAAATGTTATCAATACCCTAACTTTGAATGTTAAAACAAAAAATATGAATAGCAAAGCAAATACAAGAGAAATATCCATAACATATAGAGTATATTATAGGCTAATGAAAACTACCCTATCTCCAAATGTAAAGATAGTAAGTAACTGTCACGACCCAAACGGAGGCCCGGATCGCAACACGGGACAAGAGCCCCGAGAAACCCCAAGTCGTCCCATGGCATAAACATACGTCTAACTCGATCAATGAAACTGAATAATCAAAAATATAATCATAGCGGAAGTCTAAACTTAAAAATAACATCAGAATTCACAACTCGAAGTTGATTACATACATATGTATGAAAAGCCTCTAAACATGACCAGTTGTTGGGACAAGACCCCCAACTAACTCAACAAGATGAAACTAAAAAACATAAGGAAATCTGGTTAGTCTATTCCTCGGGAGATGAGGACTCACCAACACGAAGATGCTAACTCTGGAGTCGAACTATGAGCGGGGCTGAACCTGAGAGTTGGGTCCTGTATCATGAAACGATACAGCATAGAGTATGTGGTTAGTATGTGGAATGTACCGAGTATGTGAGGTAAGTAAAGCCGCTTAAGTAATTAAAATTATTTAAATACAATGCATACTGTAAAACATAAACATTAAGAATATGAGAATAGGGCTGGCATGCATTCTTTCTGAAATCATGATCTCATCATAACATAACATATCATCACGACATATCATAATATAATCGATTGACTCAAAGCTAAAATATGATATTTATAAGAAAAGATGAACATTGAGTCAAACCTGCTTTAGAACATGCTTACATATGTAAATCTCATGAGTAATGGACATGCATAACTGAAATCATGAGGAACAATGGGAGACTCGTCTTTTAACCGACATTCCACAATAGAGCTTACATGATCCCAACTATCACACTCAAGTGGGTAGAGCCTTCCAAAGCCTTGCCAGGGCTAGGGACGATACCATGATATCGATATCAAGCTTATGGGACAATAGGGCCGGGGATAGCTCACAAGGGAGGTCCCAAAAATCATAATGTATAAACCTACGTTGGCACGTAGTTCTGAGGCATAAGGTGATCGACCCTTAGCCTACTCGTTGCTAGACACTACTCCCAAAAACATGCATATACTCTATATCATTATTCAACAAAGCTCAGCATAATTGACGAAGCTCATAAATCAAATACATCTCAAAGAGGAAGTCATGCATAAGAGAAGCTTTAACTCAAACCATACCATAAGCTGAATGATAATTGGGAGTCTTCACTCCAAAACCATGTGGTAAGCTATGCATATCAAAAACTTTAACTTAAACATACCACAAGCTGAAAATATAAGTGGGAGCCTTCTCTCTAAAATCATGTGGTAAGCTTATTTCAAGAAATTATTAATCATACTTTGAACATGTGGGCATCGCCCAAAGCTTTGTCATTCTTGAAAATACTCAATTCATATCGAAAACATGTATTTGAACATGGGTATCTTGAAAACATACTTTTTCATCATAATATTTCATCACCATCATACATTCATCACAAATCTCATCTTTCATGAACTCCTCATCAATGGGATTTTTCATTCGTAAAGCTAGAAATATGATTTTTAATTGAAAACATTATAAAAATCGTCCATGCTTCACAATTCAATAGTAAAAACGTATTTAAATCATACCCATGTAAAGAATTAGAAAATCCATGCATTTGGGTTAAAACCCTATAGATTAGTCATATATCATTCATAATTTAGAGAGGGATTGGCATTGGTGTGAAAGGAATCACCCATTCATAACTCTACATACCTACTGGTAGTTGATTCTTACACTTCTTTAAATGGCCAATAGGAAATTGAAGAGAAATTGAAGAAAACTAGCTTGATCACCCTCTCTAACATTTCTACCTTGCATGCATGGATGAATAAGGCCTAAAATGAACTTAACCCCTTTAAAAGCCACTATTCACAACTCAAAACGATGTAGTTTAGACCTTAAGAACTTAGGAATCACAGAAAATCCCTTACTAAATTCGCAGAAAATAATTGTCAGGTGGTCCCAACGAGGGACTTAACAACTCGTTACCCTGGGCCACAACTCGTGGCATGATCCATGAGGTACATTGCTCATTTGCTCATCTGGGCTCGTCACAGGCGAACTCATGACTTGTTATTGGTGACCACGACTCGTGTTCACCACCCGTTATGTACACTGCCTCCATGTTAATTATTTTCCCACTAGCTGACCATGACCCTCCCCACGAATCATAGGGATTGACCACGACTCGTGGGGTCCTTCCGTTGAGTACACTACCTCTCCTCTTCTCTTTTACTTCTCATTCACCCAACGACTGACCTAACGACTCGTGGGGTCTGACCACGAGTTGTGGTCATGCCCGTGGGGTCTCATTTCTCAAGTTTCACATTAAATTCCTGGGCCTCCCCATGAGTCACATCACGACTCGTGGGCTACTCTCACGAGTCTCCTCACGACTCATTCTATGCCTGGTGCCAAATTTTAGGTTTTTCTCCGTTTCAACTCTCGGGTCTGATCTTTGGGCTTTCGAGGCATATCAGTAACAAAGGGTTTACCATGCTTATGGAAGCCAATCACAATCACAACAATATTTTTGTTCCAAAAATAATAAAATGGGATGATGTGTTAGTAAAGGATAATTGGATTTTTGACCCCATAACGGAGCCAGAAATTGAGGAAGAACATTCAAATATTGAGCAGGTAATATAATTTTTGGATGAATCTTTAGATTTAAAATTTCTAAGATCCCAATCCTTTAGTCATGCTTCTTCAAGTAAAAGGATGCCTTTTCAAGACCTTTATTTTCAAATACCCAAGAAGAAAAGGAGGTAACTCTTGAAGACATAGAGTAAAAATTAAAAGGAGTAGATTTCTCTGAAATAATTCCTAAGGTTGAATATGAACCTAGAATTACCAAAAAAACAAGTCCCACTACTAGTGAGATGCTAGGAGTAAGAGACTCTTTATGCATGATCAGATCAGATGAGAAGTTCAAACCTAACTTTAAATACTTAGATAAACTCTGGTTAGATCTAAAAAATAGCATAAAAAGGCAATGGTATGTAGAAAATATTCATTAAAGGAAAGGTTATCCTTTAGGAAAAATTGGTATACCGATATGAAAAAATGAGATGCAATATAGATTTCTTTAAATGGTTTGAGTACACAGGAAAATTGGATGATCAAAAAGAATCATTAAGCATGATCATTAATAAATGGCATACCAAAACTGTTACTACCCGAGTCTATACCCTGGAAGAGACACGGTACTTGGAGTCACAAGTAACCCCAAGTCAACCCATGGTCTATCATAACACTGGTAATTTGAATAAACATATGCGGAAGCTTTAAATAAAGAAAATCATTTAAGAAAAACTATATCATAAAGCTTTATACAATTGAAAACAAAATTGAAAATCTAAACCTGTGTCTGGAAGCCATCTATATCAGATGAGCTGCTGGGACAAGCCCCCAGTTAACTCTAAAGTCTACTGAATGAAATAAAACTGAAGAAAATAAACATCATCCTCGAAAGATGAGGACTCACCACTGGTGCAGCTGAAAACTCCTGGTTGAGATCTGCTAACGGTGCTGAGAGTGAGAATCTGCAGTTGTATCATAAAACGATACATCATAAAAGGTACGCATCAGTACTTTAAACGTACTGAGTAAGTAGGAGAGACCATAACACGGGGAATAAAATAATTGAACTATAAAGACATATAATGACCAACTGAAATATAATGAGATGGTCAAAATGACCCTATCTGATGGTCAAAGACTTGCCCTAAGTCTGAGATACTGGTCTGAATTACTACACTAAACTGACCTAAACTGAGTAATATGAAATTGTTCTGAACTGAGCTAATCTGAGACTGAACTGACTAGTGGTAGAGTCTATAACCGACATATAACCACGTGAACAAGATGTGGAGTCCGATGTATACACCCTATCGGTAGGACCCAATATTCCTTGCCAGGGTATAAAGGCATGAACTGGGTGATCACAAGTCTGGGGCCATAAGGTCAGTAAAAATAACCTATGGTGGAAACATAGTTCTGGGAACCTGGGTGCGCTGGAACCCCAGTTCCCTCTCGGTGCTAAGTTCTACTCCTACTGTATGGTCCTAACATGACTACTACTACCAAGCTGATAGCTCGAAACTGGGGACCAAGACTAAGTCAGGATACTTATATGGAAGTACCCTGAGAGTCTTATCGGACCGGATTTAGTAACGGGTGTTCTAAGACTGGTCAGAGCTGCTTAGCTGGAAGCGTCATAAACGTCTAAAGAACAAATTGATAACTGGAAGTGCTAGTTCTAAGACTGGTTAGAGCTACTTATCTGGATTAGTAGTAAGCGCTAAAAAGATTAAGTTATTCCAGACTGCTATTAGATTCCTTGGTCATGACTTATATCAAGGAACCTATAAACCTATTTGTAGAGCCATAGAGTTCTCATCCAAATTTCNATTAAGTTATTCCAGACTGCTATTAGATTCCTTGGTCATGACTTATATCAAGGAACCTATAAACCTATTTGTAGAGCCATAGAGTTCTCATCCAAATTTCAAGATGAATTAATTAATAAAACTCAGCTCCAGAGATTTTTGGGAAGTCTCAATTATGTTGCAGATTTTATTCCAAATATTAGACAGATTTGTAAGCCTGTTTATCAGCGTCTTAAGAAGGATCCAGTCCCGTGGGGATTATAGCAAATAGAGATAATCCAAAAAATAAAATCAATAGTTCAAAAAATTCCATGTTTAGGAATACCATATCTAGATGCATTCATGATAGTAGAAATTGACGCCTCCGACATAGGATATGGAGGCATCCTTACACAAAGAATCTCCCTAGAAAACCCCGAACAATTAGTAAGATGTACTTTAGGAATCTGGAATAATACTTAAAAAAATTACAGCACCATTAAAAAGGAACTTCTGGCTATAGTGTCATGTATCACCAAATTTCAAGACGATTTAATAAATAAAGAATTTTTACTATGAGTAGACTACAAAGCAGCCACAGATGTTTTACAAAAAGATGTAAAAAACCTGRTTTCTAAACAAATATTTGCCAGATGGTAGGCTTTGTTAWCCAGCTTTAATTTTCAAATTGAATTTATAYAGGGAGAAAATAATTATCTCCCAGATATTTTGACTAGGGAATTTCTACATGGAACTAAATGAGACTCGGAACACCAAGTATAAGGCCCTTGAGGCCTCCATTTTTGCTCTTCAAACCAGAAGAAATAATGAAAACACTCTTCAAAGAAGAGGAAAAACCAAAACCATAAAATAGATATTCAGTTCTGGCAGAATTCCCATCTCTGCCAAAAGCTACTATTTCGTCCCCTTTAAAGGAACCCATAACCAGTCAGACCAGATTACAACCATTAAAATCAGTTTTTAAAGGAGACTCTTCATCAGGCGACAAAACTATTCCTATTCAAATAAAGGATAGCTATGAAATGAAGCCACAAGAGACATACTGCAACACCTCAAAACATTTCTAGACCATACCTAGACCCTACAAGAAAATTTCAAAAGAAAACCAAAAAAAAAATGCCTTAGAACGATTGAGACAACGAGTTGTGGTTAGCTCCAATGACTTGTTGTGTCTGTCATGGTCAGCACGGTGTGGTCTCTCAGAAACCCATGAGATAAGGAATGACCCATTGTGAGAAACAACGAGCCATCCTGTCAGTCGTGGTTTCCCCAACACTGTAATCCTTTCCAGGACCCCACCACTCAACCAACGAATTGTTTTCAAAAAGAATGACCCATTGTGAGAGTCATTGGGTGAAAACCTAAAAATCCTCTTCAAGTGAAGACAAATGGAAACAACGACCTATTGTTTCCCACAACGAGTCGGTGTCTTCACCCATCGTGTCAACTTAGACATTTTCAGAAATTCTTCTAGTGAGCATAATGACTGGACACAACGATCCATTGGGTTAACCAATGAGTCATTGTGTCACCCATCGTCAGCCCCTCCAGGTTTCTTCTTGCAGTGGCCATGGAAGGAACCAATGACCCATTGGTTCATACAACGAGTCGTGGTGACCCCCGTTGCCAGATTCTGTGTTTTCTAGTCCTAGGTAGTGGGACCAACTAGAGGTCCCTAAGAGTCATGGTCACAACCAATGACTCATTGAGTGACACGTTGGGAGCCTGTCGTCCAGCTTTCAGATTTAATTTCTAGGTTATTTTTGTAATTTCCCACCTATTTGGCCCTAAACTACATCGTTTAAGTTTAAATTTAAGAGGATTTAGAGGGATTAAATGGTTCTTCTCCCTCATTCCCCACTCAGACCTTCAGAAAGCATCGTAAAAATTCTCTTAGGAGCTCTCAGAGCAAGAACTAGGGTAGTACACTTCTCCTCAGATTCTCAAGGAATTTCTTCATATTTCTTTATCAGGTATGTGAGAATTCAACAAGGGAATAATTCTTCTCTTATGTTCCCAAAAATCCCCTCTATCTTCACTATCAGTTATAACTTTGTAGTTTGAAATGTGAAAAGTATTCAGACAGATTTATTTGTAGATTCAAAGGGAATATTTCTCATGATTTTAGATTTCTTATTTATTCCCTATTTCTAGAAATTGTGAAAGACTGTAGCTAGTAGCATAATTCAGCCCTAGTCATAGCTTAGTAGAAATTAGAAACTTGTGGGTTGAACTATTTTTCCCTGTACTGTGGTCCTATCAGTGTGGGAAGAACGTGTATTTTAATTTATGTTAAAATCTCAGTTAGAATCAAGTCAGTCTAGTCTCAGTCATATTTTTAACAACCTCAATGTTGTGTAGAAAAATATCAGCTGACTAGTTTGACTATAGAAAATCCTTAAGGTGTCTGTGATACCTCCCAGTTATCAATATTAGACTTAGTATCAGATTTTATTTGTTCTTTAGGATGTCATGACACTTTTAGATAAGAAGCTCTAACCAGCCTTAGGACCCTAGCTTCAAATTACAGTTTGTTCTTTAGAAGGTTACGACACTTCCAGATAAGAAGCTCTAACTAGTCTTAGAACCCAACCCAGTTACAGAATTCGGTCTAATAAGACTCTCAGGGTGCTTCCAGATAGGTATTCCCGACTTAGTCGTGGGCCCCAGTTTTGAGCTATCAGCTTAGTAGTCAGTCTAGGACTATCCAGTGGGAGTAGGACTTAGCACCGAGCAGACCAGGGTTCCAACGCACCCAGGTTTGCAGAACTACGTTGCCACCGTGGGATATATTTTATTGGCCTCATGGCCCCAGACTTGTGATCACTCAGTTCATGCCTTTATACCCTGGCAAGGTATATTGGGTCCTACCGGTGGGTGTATACATCAGACTCCACGTCTAGCTCACGTGGTTATATGTCGATTATAGATTCTCCCACTAGTCAGTCAGTTCAGTCTTAGATTAGTCAGTTTAGATCAGTTCAGAACAGTATTTCAAATTAATATCTCAAGTTTAGGGCATTTATTTGACCATCAGATAGAATCATTTTGACCATCTTAGTATATCACAATTATTCAGTTTTAGTATTTTCAGTTGGTCATTGTAGGTCTTTCCAGTTCAGTTATTTTATACCTTGTGTATGGTTTCTCCTACTTACTCAGTACATTAAAAGTACTGACACATACTTTTTATACTGTATCATTTTATGATACAGCTGCAGGATCTCAGTCTCAACCCCGTTAGCAGATCGCCTTCAAGAGTTCTCAGTTGCATTGTTGGTGAGTCCTCATTTTTCAAGGATGAGGATTATTTTTTTAGTCTTATTTTCTTTCTGTTAGAATTGGAGTTAGCTGGGGGCTTGTCCCAGCAACTCATCAGATGGCTTTCAGACACAAACAGAGTTTCTAGATTTTCAATTTTGCTTCCAGTTATATTAAACTTATGATCTAATTTTTTTTTATAAAATGCTTTATTTTATTATTTCAAAGCTTCCTCCATGTTTTAATTAGAATGCTAGTGTTATGATAGACCATGGGTTGACTTGGGGTTACTTGTGACTCCAAGTATCGTGTCTCGTCTAAGGTATAGACTCGGGGCGTGACAAACTTTGTATCAAAGCACTAGGTTTAGAGTATCCTAGGATGTCTGAAAGCCACATCGAGTAGAGTGATTTTCATGGGTGTGAAGTGCGTCACACTTATGACGGGGAGGCTACGAGATGTTATTAGGAAAAACTCCCTTTTGTTCATACTATTATTGTGCATTGAAATTCAATTCCTGAAACGTTCTCCTAACTCGTGCTCTGTTTCATTTCAGTGAAATCATGCCTCCATGACGTGGTAACGGTAGAAGGGCCGGTAACGCTCACCGACCTACCCCACCAGCTCCAGCAGCCCCTCAAGACGACTCAATGTCCACTGCAGAGTTCAGGGCGGTTATCTAGCTACTCGGATAGATAGTTACTAATCAAGTGAACCAGCAAGTGGTTCTGGTCAATAGAAATGGGTCTGCAGTAGCTGCCCGAGTTCGGGACTTCACCTGAATGAACCTTCCAGTTTTCCATGGATCTAAGGTGGGAGAGGACCCACAGGAGTTCGTAGATGAGATTAGAAAGATCACTCGAATTATGGGTGTCAGTTTCTTGGAGAGTATCGACTTAGCTACCTACCAGCTGAAAGGGGTAGCCCAGATCTAGTACGAGCAGAGAAAGGAGGGGAGACCAGTGAGAGTAGGACCGGTGGAATGGAAGGAGTTCACTACAGCCTTTCTAGACAGATTCTTTCCTCGGGAGCTCAGGGAGGCTAAAGTGGCTAAATTCATGAATCTGAAACAAGGAAATCGGACAGTGGAAGAGTATGCACTGGAGTTCACTAGGTTGTCTAAATATGCTCCAAAGATGGTAGCTGAGCCAAGGGCTCGTATGCTGAAATTTGTTAATGGGGTGTCAAACTTGGTCCTCAACGAGTGCGGGACTGCAATGCTTATTAAGGACATTGATCTCTCCAGCCTCATAGTTCATTCTCAGTAAATTAAGGTAAAAAAAATTAAAAGATTTGGAGAGGGAGAGCAAATGGGCAAGAACTGGCCAATCAGATTATGGCCACCGGAGATCTAGCAGTAATAGCTACCCACAGCAGTAGCAACAACAACAATAGTGGAGGGCTCCAGCACCCACTTCAGCTAGCGCCCCTACTTTTCGGTCCCGCAAAGATCGGAGGGGTGGAGAATCTGGTTCAAAATCCCAGAGTCATAGTGCAAGCAACCGCTATAGCAACCCAGCTTGCCTTAAGTGTGGTAAGAACCATCCAAGAGAATGTCTTCAGGGTCAAGAGGGTTGTTTTTATTGTGGACAGCTTGGTCATCAGCTCAAAGAATGTCCGTCAGCAGGACAAGGGAAATCGTAATCCATCACTTCAGCAGCTCCAGCAGGCCAACACTTCAGGTAAGAATGGAGGCCAGCGCCAAAACCATTTTTATGCTTTGTCCTCTCATCAGGATCAAGAGAGCTCACCTGACGTGGTCACGGGTATGTTACACATTTTTTATCTAAACGTGTATGCCTTACTAGATCCAGGAGCCACCCTTTCGTTTGTGACTCCCTATGTAGAAGTCCTGTTCGATATCAGTCCAGAAGTCCTCTCAGAACCATTCTCAGTCTCCACCCCAGTTGGCGACTCAGTTAGACCTAGGTGTGTATAGAAACTGCCCAGTCTCAATCCTGAATAAGGTCATTCCAGCTGATCTGGTAGAGTTAGACGTCATTTACTTTGACCTCATTATTGACATGAATTGGTTACACTCCGATTATGCCTCAGTCAACTACAGAACTAGGGTCGTCAGGTTTCAGTTCCCTAATGAGCCAGCTTTAGAATGGATAGGCAGTAGTTCAGCGCCTAAGGGTCGGTTATTTCCTACCTTAAGGCCAGAAAGATTATTTACAAAGGATGTATTTACCATCTAGTTCGGGTCAAAGATTCCAGCTCTGAGACCCCAACTATCCAGTCAGTCCCAGTTGTCAGCGAGTTCCCTGACACGTTTCCCGAAGATCTTCCTGGAGTCCCTCCTGAGCAGAAAATAGACTTTGGTATAGACCTTCTTCCAAATACTCAACCTATCTCCATACCTCCTTACGTAATGGCTCCAACTAAGCTTAAGGAGTTGAAGGAGTATCTAAAATACCTTCTTGATAAAGGTTTTATCAGACCCATCATCTCTCCCTTGGGGTATTCCAATTCTATTCATGTGAAAGAAAGACGGTACCCTCAAAATGTGCATCGATTATCGTTAGTTGAACAAGGTTACATTCAAGAATAGGTACCCCTTACCCAAGATTGACGACTTGTTCGATCAACTTCAGGGAGTTAGTTGTTTCTCCAAGATAGATCTCAGGTCAAGGTATCATCAGTTAAGAGTCAGAGAGTGTGATATACCGAAAACAACCTTCAGAACTCGATATGGTCACTACGAATTAATACCCCCACAGCTTTCATGGACCTGATGAACAGTGTCTTTAAGAACTATCCAGATATATTCGTCATTGTATTTATCGACGACATTCTAGTATACTCCAAAAATGAGGAAGAGCATGCTAATCACCTGAGGATAGTGCTTCAGACACTCAAAGACCGCCAATTGTTCACCAAGTTTAGCAAATGTGAATTCTGGTTGAAGTCCGTGACATTCCATCATCACGTGGTCTCGGGTGAGGGTATTCAAGTGGATCCTCAAAAGATAGCAGCAGCGAAAGAGTAGCCTAAATGTACCTCCCCAATCGAAATTAAAAGTTTGTTGGGTCTAGTCGGTTATTTCTGACGTTTTGTGGAAGGTTTTTCCTCCATTGCATCTCCTCTGACTAATTTGATTTAGAAAAAGGTGAAATTTTAGTGGTCAGATACGTGTGAGAAGAGTTTCCAGGAGTTGAAGACTCGGCTCACTACCGCTCACATCTTGACCTTATCGAAAGGAACAGATGGGTTTGCAGTGTATTGTGACACTTTCAGAGTTGGACTCGGTTGCGTTCTGATGCAGCAAGGTAAGGTGATAGCTTACGCCTCCATACAGCTCAAGGTTCATGAGAAGAACTATCCGACCCATGGCCTGGAGTTGGCAGCGGTGGTGTTTGCATTGAAAATATGGAGGCACTACCTTTACGAGGCTCACGTGGATGTATTCACCAATCACAAGAATCTTCAGTATGTGTTCATCCAGAAAGATCTTAATCTTCATCATAGAAGATGGTTGGAGCTACGGAAGGACTATGAAATGAGCGTGTTGTATCACCCAGGAAAAGCCAATGTGGTGGTTGATGCCCTAAGCAAAGTTTCTATGGGGAGCATAACTCATGTGAAGAGGGAAAAAAGGAACTGGCAAAGGATATCCACGGGTTAGCTCGGTTGGGAGTACAGTTAGTTGATACAATTGAGGATAGAGTAGTGGTGCAGAGTGGATCAGATTCCTCGTTGGTAATTGAAGTTAAGTCAAGGCAGGATGAAGATCCCGTACTTCTTAAACTGAAGGAGGTGGTTCTTAGAAAAAAAGTGGAGGCTTTCTCCAAAGGGGGAGATGGTGTACTCCGTTACCAGGGTAGATTGTGCATATCAGATGTGGGTAAGTTGAGACAGTAGATATTGGCTGAAGCATACAGTTTGAGATATTCCATCCACCCAGGTGATACTAAGATGTATCGTTATTTATGAGATATTTACTGGTGGAATGGCATGAAGAGAGACATCGCAGAATTTATAGCTAAGTGCCCGAACTGCCAACAGGTCAAAGTAGAGCACCAGAGACCGGGAGGTATGACTCAGGATATCAGCATACTCACATGGAAGTGGGAAGAGGTAAATATTGATTTCATTATAGGTATACCACGGACTTGTCGGCAACATGAATCAATCTGGGTGATAGTAGACCGGATGACTAAGTCAGCACACTTCCTCCCAGTTAAAACTACAGACTCAACTGAGGACTATGCTAGGCCTTATATCTGAGAGTTAATCAGACTTCATGGGGTGCTATTGTCCATTATTTTAGATAGAGGTACCCAGTTCACCTCTCACTTTTGAAAGACTTTTCAGAAGGGACTTGGTACCCTAGTCAAGCTCAGCACAACTTTTCACCTGCAGACAGATGGACAAGCTGACAAGACTATATAGAATTTAGAAGATATGCTGAGAGCGTGTGTGATCAATTTTTTGGGCAATTGGGATGATCACCTACCTCTCATCAAGTTTGTGTACAACAACAACTACCACTCCAATATCCAAATGGCCTCGGTTGAGGAATTTATATGGTAGGAGGTGTAGATCTCCTATAGGGTGGTTTGAGGTTGGTAAAGCTACTTTGATAGGGACAGACTCAATTCACAAGGCAATGCAGAAGGTGCAACTTATCAGGCAAAGGTTAAAAATAGTGCAAAGCCGTCAGAAATCTTATGCTGATGTGAGGAGAAGATAATTAGAGTTTGCAGTGGATGATTGGGTTTACCTAAAAGTTTCACCCATGAAAGGGGTGATGAGATTTGGGAAGAAAGGAAAACTCAATCTGAGATATGTGGGACCCTACAAAATTTTGAAGCGAATTAGTAGTGTCGCATATGAGTTAGAACTACCTCCAGAGTTAGCACTGGTGCACCTAGTCTTCCATGTGTCACTATTGAGGAAGTGCATCGGTGATCCAGCCTCGGTTGTGCCACTAGACAGCGTGGAAATAAAAGACAGTCTCTCTTACGAAGGGTCCCAGTTTAGATCCTTAACCGACAGGTTCGTAAGTTGAGAAACAAGGAAGTCGCTTCGGTGAAATTTTTGTGGAGGAACCAGCTAGTTGAGGGAGCCACATGGAAAGAAGAAGCAGACATGATGGCCAGATACCATCACTTATTCCCTTCCAGTTCAATTCCTGCATCACGTACTAAATTCCTCCTCAATACTCTGTTCAGTTCCGTACTCATCATCTCTATTTAGATTTTTTATGTGCATTCTAGTTGCATTAGCTCTTTTAGTATAGTTAAGTCATCTCGGAGTTAATTACTCCTTCAAAAATCAGCTTATAGCTTCAAATTGGGAATTGCAGCTCTTTTCCCCAATTTTCAGCAGTTTTAGTCTTCATTCGAGGACGAATGATTTCAAGGGGGAGATATTGTAACACCCTAAAACTTTCCTAGACTATACCCAAAACCGTGCAAGAAAAATTCAGAAGAAAACCAGAAAAAATGCCTCAAAATGACTGAGACAACGAGTCGTGGTCAGCTCCAATGACTCATTGTGTTAGTCATGGTCAGCAGGGTGTGGTCTCTTGAGAACCCACAAGATAAGGAAGGACCCGTTGTGAGAAACAATGAATCGTCCTGTCAGTCATGGTTTCCCCAACATAGTAATCCTTTCTAGGACCCCACGACGCAACCAATGAGTCGTTGTCAAAAACAACAACCCATTGTGAGAGTCATTAGGTGAAAACCCAGAAATCCTCTTCCAGTGACGACGAGTGGAAACAACAACCCGTTGTTTCCCACAACGAGTCATTGTCTTCACCCGTCATTTCAACTTAGACATTTTTAGAAATTCTTATAGTGAGCATCCTACAACAAGTGGTTGTCTTCACCCACCGTTTCAACTTAGAAACGACCCGTTGGGTCCACCAATGAGTCATTGTGTCACCCGTCGTCAGCTCCTCTAGGTTTCCTCTTGCAGTGGCCACAGGAGGAAGCAATGACCCATTGGTTCATCCAATGAGTCATGGTGACCCTTGTTTCTAGATTAAGTGTTTTCTAGTCCCAGGCAGTGGGACCAGTGAGAGGTCCCAACGAGTCATGGTCACAATCAACAACTCATTGAGTGACCCATTGGGACCCTATCGGCCAGCTTTCAGATTTAATTTCTAGGGTTATTTTTGTAAATTTTCACCTATTTAGACCCTAAACTACATCGTTTGAGTTTAAATTTAAAAGGATTTAGAGGGATTAAACAATTCTTCTACCTCATTCCCCACTCAGACCTTCAGAAAGCATCATAAAAATTCTCTCAGGAGCTCTCAGAGAAAGAACTAGGGAAGTCCACTTCTCCTTAGATTCACAAGGAATTTCTTCGGATTTCTTTATCAGGTATGTGAGAATTCAACAAGGAAATAGTTATTCCCTTGTGTCCCCAATAATTCGCTCTATCTTCCCTATGAGTTATAGCTCTATAGTTCAAAATGTGAAAAGTTTTTAGACAGATTTCTTTGTGGATTCAAAGGGAGTGTTTCTCATCATTTTAGATTTCTTATTTATTCCCTATTTCTAGAAATTGTGAAAGATTGTAGCTAGTAGCATAATTCATCCCTAGTCACATTTCAGTAGAAATTAGAAACTTATGGGTTGAACTAGATTTCCCTGTACCGTGGTCCTATCAGTTTGGGAAGCACATGTATTTTAATTTATGTTAAAATCTCAGTCAGAATCAGGTCAGTCTAGTCTCAGTCATATTTTTAGCAACCTCAATGTTGTGCAGAAAAATGTCAGCTGATCAGTTTGACTATAGTAAATTCTTGAGGTGTCTGTGATACCTCCCAGTTATCAGTATTAGACTCAACTATGAGATTTTAGTGGTTCTTTAGGCGTTCATGACACTTTCAGATAAGCAGCTCTAACCAGCCTTAGGACCCCAGCTTCAAATTACAGTTTGTTTTTTAGACGGTTACGACGCTTCCAAATAAGCAGCTCTGACTAGTTTTAAAACCCAATTACAGAATCCGGTCCAATAAGACTCTCAAAGTGCTTCTAGATAGGTGTTCCTGACTTATTCTTGGACCCCAATTTCGAGTATCAGCTTAGTAGTCAGTCTAGGACTATCCAGTGGGAGTAGGACTTATCATCGAGCGAATCGGGTTCCAGCGCACCAGGTTCACAGAAATACGTTGCCACCGTGGGATATATTTTATTGGCCTCATGTCCCCAGACTTGTGATCACTTAATTGATGCCTTTATACCCTGGAAAGGTATATTGGGTCCTACCGATGGGGTGTATACATCAGACTCCATGTCTAGCTCACGTGGTTATATGTCGGTTATAGATTCTCCCACTAGTCAGCTCAGTTCAGTCTCATATTAGCCAGTTCAGAACAATATTTCATATTAATATCTCCGGTTTAGGGCATGTCTTTGGCCATCATATAGGGTCATTTTGACCATCTCAGTATATCACAGTTATTCAGTTTCAATATTTTCAGTTGGTCAATGCATGTCTTTCCAATTCAGTTATTTTATTCTTAGTGTATGGTTTCTCCTACTTATTCAGTACATTCAAAGTACTAAGAGGGATCTCAGTCTCATCCCCGTTAGCACATCACCTTCAGGAGTTCTTAGCTGCATCGTAGGTGAGTCCTCATTTTTCGGGGACGAGGATTATTTTCTTTCAGTCTTATTTTCTTTCAGTTAGAATTGGAGTTAGCTGGGGGCTTGTCCCAGAAACTCATCAGATAGATGGCTTTCAAACACAGACAAATGGCTTTCAAACACAGACATTAGTTCAGATTTTCAGTTCTGCTTCCAGTTGTATTAAACTTATGATCTAGTTCTTTTTTTATAAAATGCTTAATTTTTTTATTCAAAGCTTCCTCCATGTTTTACTCAAAATTTCAATGTTATGAAAGACCATGGGCTAACTTGGGGTTACTTGTGACTCCAAGTACCTTGTCAGGGTATAGACTCAGGGCGTGACACATACTCTCAGACGGTTCTGCCAGCAATTCCTGAAAAGAAAATGGAGAAATTTTTTCCAAATAAACAGCAGTTTGAGCTAACAGGTTTACATGTACTGCCAATCATGGCCCTCAATAAAAAATATGATTGTTTTGGAGTACCAGAGTTATTAAAACTCTGCTACACAAATTGGAATTATGTGGAGACAGATGATCCCCTTAAAACCAGAAGGTATTATGAGTTCATTTTAACATATACTGATTTAGTGAAAATTGAACATAAATTAAAATGCCTGGATAATCCCGATAGTATTCAATACTCAACATTCACAATTAAAATAATTTTAAGTCCGTATGAATGGTTTGTAGATCATCTACATACACACATTCCCTTATCCAGAGCCCATAGACCCCAGACGTATAACTAGTATGATTATAAGGCAGCCTGGTATAACTTTATGTATCTGAGGCCCTAAACTAATTCTTGGTTTGTCAAGTATTCAGAAGATATGAAAAGCGCGATCATTCCCAGATGCTTTTACGAATGGTGGAACCAATTCGGAGGAAATAAATAGGTATTGTCAAAATATTTTCAGACACAATTTGAAAATTTTCAAGTAGAGCAGAATATTTCTACCCTATCAGAAAATATTAAATTGTGTAAATTTTTTATTGCAAAAAGAATTTCATACATTATTAGTTGGTCCTTTGATATTCATGAATTTGAAAGAATTAAATATCTGAGTAACACCATCAAAATCAAAGGCTAGGCACCAAAATCCCAGGAAGATAAGGGAACTTCAAGTTCTTCGTTACGACAGGAATCCCAGTTGTCCAAGAAAGAATTAAAAAGAAGGCTCCAACAAGCCTTGCCAAACTTGAAAAAAGATATCAAACAAAAATAGATAATGAAATTATTAGATACTGCATCCTCCCATACAAGTGAACCGTGCAATGGAGACATGCTGGATCCGCAAGGGATAGCTCAAACTTATCTTCTCAACTATAGAAGTCAGTCGGACTACCCTTTCAGAAAAATAAAAGGTTACTACAAAATTAAACAGCCAAAAGAGTGGACCTCGCAGGAATCCACCCAAAAATCAATTAGCAAAAGACAAACAACAAAAGGACATCCATAAAAGGATAGGATGGAATCTCTGCAGACTCCCATGCCTCATACAGAAAAACCAGAAAAGAATAGGGAATCTTTACAGATTCCCATGCCACATGAAGACGAATCTTTATCAAATACCCATGCCATATTAGGACAAAGATTATAACTTTCAGGAAAAACAATTTTCAAGAAGATGAAGACAATGTTTAAATAGATTCGTGTATAATTAATTTTCCACGTATGGAAACATGTATAATAGATAGCAGTTAGAAATTAATTGAGTCATCAGATTTAAGGTCCATTTAAGACCTTCACCTTGTACCAATAGGGGCATTCAAAAAACACTACATTCACCTCCATATTGCCCAAATCCCTCTATCTTTCCTTCTATGTTCTCTGTATTTCCTTCATATATCAATAAACAGCTCTTTGTAAGTACTTTTTTGCTTCTACTTTATTATTACTTGTAGTATTTTCTTTCATTTTGCTCCTGCCTTTATAATTAATTTTCAAGTGATTTTTCAAGTTGTTTCTACGACCCGTTAAATGGTATCAGAGCCATGTTGGCCAGGAGGAGTATGAGTTTGAGTAGCTAAATCTTTATACTATCCTAGAGCCAGTCGAAATTATGTTGCTCCTGAAATTATTTCTGTGTTGTAGTTTTACTGATACTCTTCTACTAATTTCTTAGTTTTATTCCTTAAGTTGGGTAACCGTTTAATCACGGTCTAGATGTTAGCAAGCCTATATTTTTCATTGCATTAGCTCGAAAGTTTAAATACTAGAGCCGGACCTGGATGGTGTTCCCGTCGCTGAACCTAAAGAAATAAGATAAAAAATTAGAGAAGATAACTAGTAAATACTACACAAGTAAATAATTATTAAGGAGTAACATCTAAGGTAGATATTGGCTCCAGGATAGTACTACCATTCCCCTGAATACTTCGTATTATATAGAAAAAAGAGAATTTTATGCTTACACATCCATTCACAGAACAAATAAATTATTGTAATAGTAGAAAATGGGTCTGTTTGAAATACCTAAGTAAGTATAAAAAGAAAAGAACAAAACTATTTAAAAACTTAAACTGTTATAAAAAAACTAATACCTTTAGAAACTCTAGACAATTATTCTAAAGAGATAATTAGAAAATTTATTCTTAACAATCAGGTCAGATTATATAATAAATTATGTTATGCTAGTAATAATTTATCTATACAAAGTAGACAGTTAAATGATATATTAATTACTCAGTTAAAACTATCTTCACAGTTTTAATGGATACCTCTGAAAATAAAAACAAAATAAATAGTGTGAATATGTCACGACCCAAGTCTATACCTTGGACGAGACACGGTACTTGGAGTTATAAGTAACCCCAAGCCAACCCATGGTCTATCATAAAACTAGTAATCTGAGTAATCATAGCGGAAGCTTAAATAATAAAACTATTTAAGAAAGCTAATTTGATAAAGTTCATACATCTGAAAGCAAAACTGAATGTATGAGTCTATGTCTGAAAGCCATCTACAAATGACGAGTTGCTGGGACAAGCGCCCAGCTAACTCTAAAGTCTAACTGAATAATTTATCATCCTCGAAAGATGAGGACTCACCAACTGCAGCTGCTGATATCACCAGAAGAAAATCGTCTAACGGTGCTGAGGTTGGGAACCTGCGCCTATATCATGATACGATACAACATAGAAGATATGCGTAAGTACTATGAATGTACTGAGTAAGTGGGAGAAAATATAACATAAAAGACAAATAACAGAACTGTAGTGACATGTAATGACCAACTGAAATACTAAAAACTGAACAACTAAAATATAATTGAGATGGTCAATAATGACCCTGACTGGTGTTCATAAACATGCCCTGAATTTGGGATACTAATCTGAGCTAACTGAATTGAACTAAACTAGACTGAGTAAATTTGAAATTGTACTAAACTAAACTAAACTAAAACTGTACTGACTAGTGGGAGAGGCTATAACCGACATATAACCACGTGAGCTAAACGTAGAGTCCGACGTATACACCCCAACGGTAGGACCCAATATACTTTCCAGGGTATAAAGGCATGAGCTAGGTGATCACAAGTCTAGGACCATAGGGCCAATAAAATAACCTACGAAGGCAATGTAGTTCTTGGAACCTGGGTGCGCTGGAACCTCGGTCTGCTTGGTGCTAAGTCCTACTCCCACTAGATAGTCCTAGGCTGACTACTAAGTTGATAGCTCGAAACTGGGGTCCAAGACTAAGTTAGGGATACCTATTTGGAAGTTACCTGAGAGTCTTATCGGACCGAATTCTATAACTGGTATTCTAAGACTGGCTAGAGTTGCTTATCTTAAAACGTCATAACAGTCTAAAGAACAAACTAAAATTGAAGTTGGGGGTTCTAAGACTGGTCAGAGCAGCTTATCTAGAAGCATCGTATCCACCTAAAGGACCAACTAAAATCTAATAACTGTTATCTGAGTCTAATAACTAATAACTGGGAGGCACCATTGACACCTCAAGAAACGACTATAGCCAAATTGATCAGCTGACATTTTTGGAAATACCGAACATGCAACATTCTGACTAAAACTGGACTAGCATGCAATTGACTGAGGTTTCAACTAATATTAATAATATGGGAATCCCAACACTGATAGAATCAAGAAATATGAATAACTACTCAATTATGCGAGACTCTAATTTACTGCATTCAAAACCTAGGGCTAAATCATTTTACAAGAAGCTAGTTTCCATATGATTTCTAAGAATTAGGAAAATATAGCAGCTAATAATATGGATAATATTCCACCTGAAATTTATCGAATTCTGCCTGAAAACTTTCTAAATTTAGAAACCTCAGGGCTAAAACTGATAAAAGATTATGGAAGAGTTTTGGGGACACAAGGGGAGAACAATTCACTTTTTGAATTACCACATACCTAGTGAAGAAATCATAGAGAAAATCCCTTGAGAATCTGAGAAGAAAATCGACTGCCCTAGCTTCTGTTTTGAGTTTTTCTGAGAGAGTTTTACCATCCAACTTCTGAGGGAATGAGAAGGGTGAAGTATATCGTCGATTACCCTCTAAATTCCCTAAAAATAATCCAAAACGACATGGTTTAGAGATTCAAAAGGTGGGAAATTAGTAAAATATCCCTGGGAAAAATCTGGAAAAAACTGCCAACAGGGACCAACGAGTCACTCAACGAGTCATTGGTTGAGACCACGACTCATTGGGACTAGTCGTTGGTCCTAGGGCCTGGAATTTTAGTTCATTAGAACTGGAAATAAGAGGGCCCACAACTCATTGGATGAACCAACGGGTCATTGGTACCTCCCGTGGCCACTAGTAGGAAAATCTGGGAAGCCTAACAACGAGCAACACAATGACTCATTGGTAGACCCAACGGGTCGTTGTATCGAGTTGTCACCTCCACTGGAGAAGTTCTTAAGATCCCTGACTTGTCACCACGGGTGGTCACAATGAATCATTTTTTGAGAAAACGGGTCATTGTTTCCTCTCGTTATCACTGAAGGGGATATATGGGAGTCCCAACTAACGACTCAAGCTATGAGTTGTTGTATCACATGACGACTCATTAGTTGAGTCATGGGTTCCTGGAAAAGGGAGTTTGAAGTTGGGGACAACGAGTGACAGTAAGACTCGTTGTTTCTCACAATGGGCCGTTCCATGTCTTGTTGGTTCCCAAAGGACCAAGGCAAGGTTGACCACGCAGAGACAACGGGTCATTGTAGCTGACCACGACTCGTTGTCTCAGTTGTTCTTAGGCAAAATTTCTAGTTTCTTCTGAATTTTTCTTGCAAGGTCTGAGTTTGGTATAGGAAAGTTTTGGGATGTTATAATATCTCCCCTTGGGATCATTCATCCTCGAATGAAGGCTGAGACTGCTAGAAAACTAGGAAAAGAGCTGCAATTCCCAGACTGAGACTATGAATTGGTTTCTGAAGAAGTAACTGACTCCAAACTAACTTAACCATGCTAACAGAGTTGATGCAACTAGAATGCACATTGAAAATCTTAATAGAGTTGATGAGTACGGAACTGAACAAATTATTAAGGAGGAATTTAGTTCCTGATGCTGGAACTGAATTGGAAGGGAATAAATGAGGGTATTTGGCCATCATGACTGCTTCTGCCTCCCATGTGGCTCCCTCAACTAGTTTGTTCCTCCACAAGACTTTCACTGAAGCGACTTCCTTGTTTCTCAGCTTACGAACCTAGCGGTCTAGGATCTGAATTGGGATCTCTTCGTAAGAGAGATTATCTTTCACTCCCACACTATCTAGTGGCACAACTGAAGTCGGATCACCGATGCACTTCTTCAATAGTGACACATGGAAGACTGGGTGCACAGATGCTAACTCTGGAGGTAATTCTCACTTATATTCCACACTGCCAATTCTCTTCAGAATCCTGTAGGGTCCCACATATCTTGGACTGAGTTTTTCTTTCTTTCCAAACCTCATCACCCCTTTCATGGGTGAAATTTTTAGGTAAACCCAATCATCTACAGCGAATTCCAACTCTCTTCTCATCACATCATCATATGATTTTTGTCGAATTTGTGTTGTATTTAACCTTTCCCTGATAAGTTGCACCTTCTGCATGGCTTCATGAACTGAGTCTGGCCCTATCAAGGTAGCTTCACCAACCTCAAACCACCCTATTAGAGACCTACACCTCTTACCATATAATGCCTCAAACGGGTCCATCTTAATACTGGAGTGGTAGCTGTTGTTGTATGCAAACTCGATTAGAGGCAAGTGATCATCCCAACTACCATTGAAATCGATCACACAAGCTCTATACATATCTTCTAAGGTCTAAATAGTATGCTCATCTTGTCCATCTGTCTGAGGGTGAAAAGCTATGCTAAGCTTGACCTGGGTACCGAGTCCTTTTCGAAATGACTTCCAGAAATGTGAGGTGAATTGGGTGCCTCTATATAAAATAATGGACAAAGGCACTCCAAGCAGTCTGACTAACTCCCGGATATATATCCTAGCATAATACTCAGCTGAGTTTGTAGTTTTAACTGGGAGAAAATATGATAGCTTGGTCATACGGTCTCTATCACCTAGATTGAGTCATGCTGCCGGCGAGTACGAAGTAGACCTGTAATAAAGTACATATTCACTCCTTCCCACATCCATGTGGTTATGCTGATATCCTGAGTCATACCCCCCATCTCTGATGTTCCATCTTAACCTGCTGGCAGTTCGAGCACTTAACCACAAATTCTTCTATGTCTCTTTTCATGTCATTCCACTAGTAAATATCCCGTAGATCATGATCCTGGGCAAAATAGCATGCCCAAGGGATACCTTACAACTTAGTTTTGTCTTGTTTATTTACTTAATTATGTACATTCTCATGTAATTTTATGTAAATTTGAAGATATATACTAACCAACATGATTAGTTCTTGTTTTTGTAGGTTTAATATGAATTTGAGGAACTAATCCATGAGTTTGTGAAGTGGAGGCATAAAATCGGAAGTAAAACGCGAACATCGGCTAGGAGGACAAGCAAAACAGCCCACCTGTGCGTTGGCAACATGCCACGGCAGGCAGGCTGCGCGACCATGGCGTGCCACCGCCCCTAACACGCTGCACAAGCAGCGTGCCATGCTGCCAACGCGGCAACGGCATCCGCGATGCCTCCATGTCACGGAGGCATATTGGCACGATAACCTCCGTGGCACGGAGCTATTCCATGCCAGTCATAATTTTGTACAATTCTCATTTACTATAAATAGGTCCCTTAGCTCCTAAAAACATTCTATAACAAAATTATTCTGAAAAACTGCCAAGGAGTGAGGGAGAAGTGGGAGAACTCACCTAGGGTTCTTAAATTTCATCTTCTCTTCTACCAATTCTTGTAAGTATGNGATGTAGTTGTGAGGCTAGTTTGTCGTGTTTAGAGGCTCGAAAGACCATGAACATGCAATTTTAATTATGTGAGACGACAATTGATAATTTCATACTTAAACCATTACAAAGCGTAGTATCAAATGATTATTCGGCTTTAGCTCTAGTTTCTCCTTGAATTATTTCAGAGTATTTCGATGACCACCCTAGACTTAATTAAATTTCATCGAAAAAGTCTATATCAACACTTGTGAAAGTTAATATCACACTCTAACTTGATAATTAGCTGAATTGGTCCAGTCCTATTGGGTTCGACATCCGGCTCTTAAAAAGGGCCACTGTATTACTTGTAAGACCACGTACACTTGCGTGTGCGCTCGGGCAGTCGTCAACAAGTTTTGGCGCCACTGCTGTGCAGTCTCAACAATGCACAACACACCCAAAGACAAGACTCTACTTGGAACGACTTGCAGACTCCCTGAGATACGACCTTATCTGATACCAAGTTTGTCACTCTCTACCTTGGGGGGTATGACTGGCACCTGGTGGCACACTAGATCTGCACCAACCTGACAATACTGGTGCACTAATGGTGCACACTAAAACTAAACTCAAGAAACCAACGAACTATATCTCGACTATAAATATCTCCTCTAGCCAACAAGGCCACCTGTAAAGTAAGAAAGCTAACCACAACAACGTAATAACAGGGATCCTATGCGGGCCGATAAGGCCACCATGCTGTCTAGTTATAACTGAGACATAAATCATGCACTAAACTACTCTATGGCCGACAAGGCCGCTACTAACAGCTAAACAAGGCCCCACACGGCCATCACAGGAGATAAAGCATACACGGGCCTCACACGGCCAACGGAAAACTAACCATAGGGAATTACAACAGTCTACAGGCCTCTAGAAATGATATAATGGTTGGGACAGGGCCCTGACCTACCCCAAAGCTGTACATCAAAAGTAAACCTTGTCTAACTTTCAACTCTAGAGGGAAGGAGCTGAATAAACTGTTAACCTCAGCTGAAGGATAGGAACGTCCCGAACCACCTCTATCTACACCTGCAGGCAAGTGATGCAGCGCCCCAGTGGGCGTCAGTACAACATGTACTGAATATGTAAGGCAGATAGATAATAACTGACTGAAAGATGGTAAAACTGTAGTAATCAAAGAAGAGAGTAAGAGTTTAACCTAAATATCTTCACCGTCTGAAATATTTAGACAACAAGTCCATCTATATGCAAACAAGAACCTAACCGGGACCCCATAATCCTGGAAGGTACAAACAACACAGAAAAACCTACCTGGGCCCCCACAAGCCTCGACGGGTACAAACAATGTATACTTCTACTACTTGGCTACTAAAAACTATGAGCAAACTATAACTCTGGATTACTCGTTCTCTGAATACACGTCTGAGCCTAATAGGCTGTTGTGGCTGTATCTTTGTCTGAACTGTCTGGTTGTTTAACTGGACCCCGAGCCTTGGCTCGACTATGGGTCATAATGTAACCATTGATAGCTGGACCCTGAGCCTTAGCTTGACTCTAGATCATAATGCAATTGTTGTATCTGGATCCCGAGCCTTGGCTCGACTATGGATCATGCTATGACTGTTGTAACTGGGCCCCGAGCTTTGGCTCGACTATGGGTTGTAACCTAATCTCTGATAACTGGACCCCGGGAATTGGCCCGACTGTGGGTCATAATGGAACTGCTGTGACTGGGCCCCGAGCCTTGGTTCGACTATGAGCCATAATGTAAGTTATTAAACTGGATATAGTTCTCACGGCCTCACTCTGGTCCCTTGGACATCATACTACTCTTGTGAATATAAATCTATAGGAAACAACATTCAAACCCCAAATACGATACATAACAAGCGAACTGACTAGGGTTGATTCTGACAAGAGTTACTAATCATCATTACTAACTCAATTCAATTCATATCAGCTAACCCCAATAGGTGTACTCTGAAATACTACAGGCATGCGTGTCGTACTAACTTTACGATGAACATAACTTGCCGAAGGAATAGCCTTACATACCTGGATTGTTGACTTCTAATTAACTGGCGAGTTTCAATCCGTATTCAACAGTCCTTTCAAACTGTAATCATATTACTAGGAGAATAAGACTAGTTTCAGTATTAAATTCAGAGAAAACGATAACTTTTAATACTAATATTAACTATACTTTAACTTACCAAAACACAGTCGAAAACGTATAATTTCCTGAGCGTTCAGAAGGGAGAAATGCTTACTTAAAGCCTGTACCTGTATAAAAGTTAGTTTGGAGCAATTCTAACAACTTTGACTCGGCGGGATATCAATTCACCGGGTAAATTTTGCGAAAATAACTCCATAGTAATGCTCCCTATGGCTTTAAACTTCGATACCCAAAGTTAATTTGAATTTGGGTAACGTTTCGTAGCGTAAATAGACAAAATTAGCTTGATTCTTTCGTATTTATCCCTCACTAACCGATTTGATATATTTCCAAATGATCCTACAATTGAACAAGGGTTATATATATACATGTGGGCGGTGGCAGGGGGCACCTCGCACCACCCATCGTGGCATCCCTTGCCTCGTGTCGCGCCCCTCAATGCGCCAAGGGGTTCGGTGCACCGCACTGGCCCTTGCGGCCTAGCCTTGTTCGACCCGACTTCCGAGGTTTCTCTACACGCGTCATACTCTGTTTGTTCGTCACAACTCACATGTGTGTCTATTAAACGTTATTGTTATTACGGGGTGTAACATTTTGGCTTTCGGGGTATAACAATATCTCCCCCTTGGGAACATTCATCCTCGACTGTTGAAAATCATCTAGAAAAGCAGAGAAATGCAATCATCATACTCAAATACTTATCATATAATCTGAAAACTGACGGAATGACTAACTCCGATTCAAACTACATGGATGAACTGAACTCATGAATCATATACACACACATATACATGAAAGAAACTAGAGCACATGAACTTAACATGAAAAATAAATAGAGTTTTAGGGAAAAAACTAATACCAGAAGCTGGAACTGAGCTGGTAGAGAATAAATGTGGGTATCTAGCCATCATATCTACTTCGGCCTCCCACGTAGCTCCCTCATAAAACCTAAACTGAAGCTACTTACTTTTTCCTTAGCCTTCGAACCTGATGATCCAGTATTTCCACCGAAACTTCTTCATAACTAAGGCTGTCTTTCACACCGACACTGTCCACCAGAAAAACTAGATCTAGATCACCCAAACACTTCTTTAAGAGCGATACATGGAACACAGGATGCACGAAAGCTAATTCTGAAGGCAACTCTAATTCATATGCCACCTTGCCAACCCGCTTCACAATCCAGTAGGGGCCAACATAACGCGGACTGATTTTTCCTTTCTTTCCAAACCTCATCACTCCCTCCATAGGAGACACCTTTAGAAATACCCAATCATCAATTTCGAACTGAAGTTCTCTCCTCCTCATATCGACATAGGACTTTTGGCGACTTTAATCTATTTTCAACCTGTCCCATATGAGTTGAACTTTCTCCATGGCCTCATGGACTGAATCTGGCCCTATCATGGCAGCTTCACCAACTTCAAACCAGCCGATAGGCGATCTACATCTCCGCCCATAGAGAGCCTCGAACGGAGACAACTAAACACTGGAAGGTAGCTGTTATTGTATGCAAACTCAATAAGAGGAAAATGGTCATCCTAACTACCCTTGAAGTCAATCACACATGCTCTCAAAATGTCCTCGAGAGTCTGAATTGTCCGCTCCGTTTGACCATCCGTTTGCAAGTGAAATGTTGTGTTGAGCTTGACCTGAGTACCCAGTCCCTTTTTAAATAACCTCCAAAACTGAGAGGTAAACTGAGTACCTCTGTCTAATATGATGGACAAGGGCACTCCATGCAATCGAACCAACTCCCCAACATATAGTTTGGCATAATCCTCCACGGAATCAATGGTTTTGACCAGTAGAAAATGAGCAGCTTTGGTCAACCTGTCTACAACAACCCAAATGGAGTCATATTATCGACGAGTGCGAGGAAAACCTGTTATGAAGTCCATATTGATTTCTTCCCGCTTTGAAGTAGGAATGCTAATATCTTGAAGCATACCTCTAGGTCTTTGGTGCTCGACCTTCACCTACTGACAGTTTGGACACTTAACCACAAATTCTGCTGTGTCCTTCTTCATGCCATTCCACCAATAGACTTCCAGTAGGTCATGGTACATCTTGGTAGCACCTGAATGTATAGAATACCTGGATCCATGAGCCTCGTACAACATCTGGTTCCTCAAATCATCAACATCCGGAACACATAAGCGACCCTGGTATCGAAGCATGCCATCTCCCCCTTTGGAGAAGACCTCTACCTTTTGATTCTGAACGGCTTCCTTTAACTTTACAAAAATGGGATACTCGTCTTGTTTAGCTTTTACATCAGTCACCAAGGACGATTCTGATCTGTTTTGAACAATAACACCGCCATCGGTCGAGTCAACCAACCGAACTCCCAACCTTGCAAGTCGATGCACATCCTTCACCAGCTCCTTCTTTCCATCATCTGCATAGGACATACTTTCCATGGAGAGTCTAGTAAGTGCATCTGCTACTACATTATCCTTTCTCGGATGGTAAAGGAAACTCATGTCGTAATCCTTAAGTAGCTCCAACCACCTCCTTTGACGAAGATTGAGATCCTTCTAGGTAAACACATATTGAAGACTCTTCTGATCCATAAAAACATATATATGGACATCGTACAAGTAATGTCTCCAAATATTCAAGGCGAATACCACCACCGCCAATTTAGGATCATGGGTCGGGTAATTCTTCTCATGAACTTTCAGCTGTCTGGGGGCATATGCTATAGCCTTTCCACGCTGCATCAATACACACCCAAGTCCAATCCTTGAAGCATCACAATATACCACAAACCTATCGGTACCCTCCGGTAGAGTTAACACTGGTGTTGAGGTAAGTCGAGTCTTTAACTCCTGAAAGCTTCTCTCACAAGCCTTTGACCATTGGAATTTCACTTTTTTGGGTCAATTTGGTCAGTGGTGCTGAAATAGATGAAAAACCCTTAACAAATCTCGGATAGTAGCCAGCTAAGCCCAAGAAACTCCTGATGCCTGAAAGATTCATCGGTCTAAGCCAATTCTTCACCGCGTCTATTTTCTAAGAGTCCACCCTTATACCCTTACTTGACACCACTTGGCCCAAAAATGCCACTGAATTCAACCAAAACTCTCACTTGCTGAATTTTTCATATAGCTGGCGATCCTTGAGAGTTTGTAGCACCACCCTCAAATGAGCGACATACTCCTTCTCACTCCGAGAGTATCAGGATGTCATCAATAAACACAATCACGAACAGATCCAAGTATGGTTGAACACCCTATTCATCAAGTCCATAAAAGCTGCAGGAGCATTCGTTAGTCCAAAATACATTACTAAAAACTCATAATGACCATACCGCATCCTGAAGGTTGTCTTCAGGATGTTGCTCTCCCGAACTCTGAGCTGATGGTACTCGGATCTGAGATCTATCTTCAAAAAGAACTTAGCACCCTGAAGCTGGTAAAAAAATCATCAATCTTTGGTAGAGGATAACTCTTCTTGATGGTGACCTTATTTAATTGCCGATAACCAATACACATACGAAGAGAACCGTCTTTCTTCCGGACAAAAAGAACTGGTGCACCCCATGGAGACTTGCTCGGGCTAATGAAACCCTTATCCAAAAGATCCTTCAACTGTTCCTTCAACTCTTTGAGCTTGGATGGAGCCATTCTATAGGGAGGAATAGATATAGGCTACGTATCGAGAAGAAGGTCAATACCAAAATCAATCTCCCGCTCGGGAGGGATTCTCTGTAGATCATCTGGGAAGACTTCTGGATGCTCACATACTATTGGGAATGACTAGATAGTCGAGGTATCAGATGTCGCATCCTTAACCCTAACTAGATAGTACGCACAACCTTTGGAGATCATCTTTCTGGCCTTAAGATAGGAAATGAAACAACCTACAGGCACAATTGAACTACCCTTCCACTCTAAGACTGACTCACCTGGATATATAAACTCTACTACCACGTTCTACAATTAACTGAGGCATAACATGAAAATAGCCAATCCATGTCGAGGAAAATAGCAAAATCGGTCATGGCTAATTCTACTAAATCTGCTGAGGTAACTTTCTAAAGGACTGTGACTGGAAAACTTCTATACACCCATCTAGCTACCACTGAATCACCCACTAAAGTAGAGATTGAGAAGGGTTCTGACAAGATTTTGGGACTGACTTTGAAACTACTAGCCACATAAGGTGTCACAAAAGACAAGTGAGCCCCCAGATCTAACAAAACCTATATATCAAGATGAAAAACTCACAAAATACCAGTGACTACATCCGGGGAGACCTCTTGCTCCTGGAGGGATGCTAGGGCATAGAATCTATTTCGGGGCTGACTGCCAGCTGTGCTAGTAGATGCCCCGTACTGTGCTTGGCGAGCGGGTGGAGATACTTAAATGGAAGTTGGGCCTTGGCCCCTATCATGGCCCTGTCTAGCTACTGGGAAATCTCTGAGCATATGTCCGGGCTTTCCACACCTGAAGCAAGCACCTGTACCTGCCAAGCATTGGCCCGTGTGCCCCCGACCACACCTGCCATAAATTAGGACACTGGAATTTGCGGGCCTGCTGCTCTGACCCCTAGAGCCCTATGTTCGTCCTCTCTAGCTATGCCTAGGTCTGGATGGCATACTCAACTCTAAAGATGCTAGGGCTGAAGAGTTCTGGTGGGTCTGCTGTTGGTGCCTACCGCCTGACCTCGACTAAGAGAATCTATAATTGTCAGTCTTGGGCCCTTTTTGCCTCTCTCTCCCTTATATGTGCCGCCTCCATCTGCTGCGCGTACAAGACTATTCGAGGGAAATCCATATCATGATGGAGCATAGCTGTCCTTCAATCCTTTTCTAGATAGTCCGCCACTCCATGAACAAATCTACTCACTCGCTCCCTCTGATCGATTACTAGCTCTGGGGCATACTTTGATAAGCGAGTGAACTCAAGGGAATACTCCTGCACCATCCTCTTCCCCTGCTTAAGATTCATGAACTTATCTGCTTTCAACTCCCTCATCTCACGAGGGAAAAATCGATCTAGAAAGGCAACTTGAAACTCCTCCCAAATGATAGGACCTGCTCCGACTGCACTACTATCTTTCCACTGTCGAAACCAGATGTGTGTGACCCCTTTCAGCTGATATGAGGTCAACTTCGCACACTCAACTCCATTCACCCCCATGACCTGGGTGATCTTTACAATCTCGTCGATAAACTCATGTGGATCCTCGTCCACCTTAGAACTAAGAAACTCTGGCGGATTCATTCTCAAGAAGTCTCTGACTCGAGCTGCAGCCGCATTTCCATTGTGTAGAACATGCTCCACTGCCTGCTGGTTGACCTGAGCGATCAAGGCCTGCGCTAACATCTGAATGGATGTCGGAATTCAGCATGGGAAACCGGCTTCGGTGCATGGTGCTCCTGGACTAGTGGGGCTTGTTGGTGCCCATCTCTGTTGCCATCCTCGTGGCCGTTTTCATTCCCATTCTTCCTACCGTTAACTCTATAGGGAGACATTATTCTAAAATCAAGAATAGCATGAGTTAGAAGGACAGAGAGATATTTCATCGCATGACATAGATCATGAGAGAAGGGAACATTTCCTAAACATATCATAGCCTCTTCGTCATAAGTGTGGTGCGCTTCACACTCATGAAAAAGACTCTTACTTAACGCGGATTTTATACACCCTAGGACACTTCAAACATATTGCTCTGATACTAAGTTTTTCACGACTCGAACATAGGCCCAGATCAATACATGGAATAAGAAACCTCGAGGGACTCCAAGTCGACCCATGGCATGAACATAACATCTAATTCAATCATAAAAGTGATATATCAACATGATAAACTTAGCAAAAGTCTGAAATAAGCATAACATCAGAAATACACACAAATCTGAAGATGATTACACTCTATTATCTGAAAAGCCTCTACCTTTGATGAGTTGATATCTAATACTGAAAACTAAAAGTACATCAATATCCGAAAGCAAATGGTCCTCAGGAGATGAGGACTCACCAGTAGGCTGGATGCTAACTCTGGCACTAGCTACTGACGGGGCTGAGTTTGAAGATCGGGGCCTGTATCATGAAACAATACAACATAGAGTATATAGTCAGTACGTGAAATATATCGAGTATGCAAGGTAAGTAAAACCTCTTAAATAAGTAAAATCATTTAAACATGCATAATATAAAACATAATCAAGATAAAAATCTGAGAGTAGGGTTTGCATGTTATTTCTCTTGAAATCATGATCTCATCATAACATAACATCATAACTGAATCGATGACCCAAAGCTGAAATCTGATAATCATAAGTAAAATTGAACATTAGGTCAAACCTGCTTTAGAACATTATATGTACATATCATGAGTGATAAACATGCATAACTGAAATCATGAGGAACAATGGGAGACTCTTCATATAACCGCCATACCACAATAGCGCTTACATGGTCCCAACTATCACACTCAAGTGGGTAAAGTCGTCCAAAGACTTGACAGGGCCAAGGAAGATACCATGATATCGATATCAGCTCGTGGCCCAATCGGGGCAGGGGATAGCTCACATAGGAGGTCCCAGTATAATTTGATCATACCTACATTGGCGCGTAGTTCTGAGGACTAGGGTTGACTAACCTATAGCCTACTCGGTGCTAGACACTACTCCTAAAAATATGCATATGCTCTCTATCGTTTTTCAACGAAGCTGACCATCGTCTATTGACGAAACTGAATAATCATGAATACATAAATCTGAATCATACATGAGGAGCCTTGGCTCAAACCATACTACAAGTGAATATAATTGGGAGTCTTCACTCCAAAACCATGTGGTAAGCTTAATTTGGAAAATCATAATCATACTTGAACATATGCGCATTGTCCGATACTTTAACATGCTTGAAAATACATAATTCACTTGAAAACATGATCATAAACATGGTAACTTGAAAGCATTCTTTTCATTAATAATATCTCATCATACTTGAACCTTCATCATAAATCTCAACTTTCATGAACTTCTCATAATTAGGAACTTTTATTTATAAAACTTAAAACATGATTTTCATTGAAAATAATATAAAATTTTCCCATGCATCATAATTCAATAGGAGAAACATATTTAGATCATACCCATGTAGAGGATTAGGAATTTCATGCATTGGGTTAAAACCCCATAGAATCAACATAGGAATTTTCATGATTTAAAGAGAGATTGGGCATGGGTGTGAACAGATTCACCCATTCATAACCCTACATACCTGGGGAGGATATGATTTTACCGAATTAAAGAAAATTTGAAGAGAAATAAGCTTGATCACCTCTCTAGCTCTCTAACTTTGCATGCATGAGTAAGAGTGGCCTGAAATGAACCTACCCCTCTTAAAACTCATCATTATAGAAATTATGGAAAAGCCCTTACTAACTTCGCAGGAAATAACTAACTGGCAGTCCCAATGAGGGACTGAATGAGTCGCCATCCAAGGGAACGAGTCGTGGCATCAATCTTCGAGTGCACTGTCTAATAAATCATCTGTGGCTCATCACGGGGTACCTCACGAGTCGTTACTAGTGACCACGACTCGTGGTCACCACTCGTCAGCTTCACTGCCTAAGATTTCGAACCATAAGTAATCGGTTGACCACAACTCACCCCACAAATCATGGTGTCTAACCATGACTTATGTTGACCATCCATAGGGTGCAATGCCAAGTTTTCCTTCACTTTCCTTTAACCCTTGCCTAAGACTGACTCAAAGAGTCATGGGGACTGACCACGACTCGTGGTCAGGTCCGTGGGAACCTCAAATCCCAAAATTTAAAACCAAGCCTTGAACCTTACCATGACTCTCCTCACAACTCGTGGTCTACACCAAGGGTCACAAAATGACTCATTCTATGACCTGGTGTTAGATTTCTAGTTTTCTCCGTTTCAACTCCCGGGTCTTATCTTTGGGCTTTTGAGGTATAACATAAATCTCCTAAGCACTGGGAACACTCACCTGATAGTGCAGTTCTCTGGAGGTGGGTCTGATCATCATCATACTCTTGTCCCCCTCCTCATATTCGGCCACATCAGACCCATCTTTCTCATTTGAACTACTGCCAGACTCCTGAGGCTGCTCCTCAGCTCCCTTCTCAGACTGGGGAGCTTCTGCTGGTGTGGCTAAAATAGGTATAGCCTGAGCCTTATCCTGTGCCCTAGTGGTTCATGGCTCATTGTTTTCATTTGTCTCTACTTCAAATTCCTCCACTAAACTGATAGGAGTGTCTTTCTCTTGCTCGATTGTGGATGCCTCATCCCTCAAGGCCCTCCGAGCTGCAATTTCCTCTCTTGCCCTCTTGTCTTGGGCATTCTTTGTTGCTCTTTTCTTGATTTTCATGGTACCTTTGGAATAAATTATTAGTACATGTGATTTTAGAGAAATAAAGCAAGAAAATGATGTTCACTATCATGCTACTATTCATCAATACGAGCCGTAACTACATGGTATGATCCGTACTGTAACTTATAGTGCGTTTTTGTCCCAGTCACGACTCACTGTATGACTCTTACCTTGATGGTATAGTCCGTGCTAATGGTTGTATGATGAACTTTTGAAATTTTAACTTTCTATTTATTTTAGTATGGCTTGTTATCACGGTTCGTAGTTGGATTCTACAAGTCATACCAAAGGTCGTGATTTTGATTTTTTTTAATTTTGAATTTTGACCCCTACTTTTTTTGGTACAATCACTTGGTATCACTCATAGTGAAATACCACAAATCATACTAAGTCCCACACCTTAGTTTTTCCATTTCTATGAACTGGGATAGTCCCAACAAATCATCCTACGAGTCATAGTACAATACTATGAGTCGTAGGATGACTTGTGAAGCCTGTCCTCTCCTTGTGCATTACCAGATGTGTAGGAAAACATGTTTTTTGGGTGGGTACTCAATATTCACCACCTCTTACCTCACAAATTTACAACACATCTCCTACCCCATCAATCCCCACAATTTAAATTTTTTCCATTTACTCACTACCCATATATAATTAAATATTGGGTCTAATTCTTTTCAAAACCAGGCAAACAAGATCATGTATGACCTACTAATCATGTTCCTTTATTTTATTTCATGAATTGAGGAATCATAGTTATGGATCGATTACAGTAAGCAAGACAACAAAGTGGAAAATTTTTCAACTTACTTGCTATTCTTGATTTACCCTTGCTTGCTTATGGTTTGGAGTATGAATATCGATTGACATTTGCAATTTTATGGGACAATTTCAAGCTTGATGGCAATAGGAGTGAGTTATGGGTGAGTGGAGAGTGAGGGTAGGAGATTGTATGTTCAAGTGAGGGAATTAGGTCTAAATTTTTGATTTTAAATATATTATTGACTGATTTAAAAATTCGGGTCAAGTTGGGTCAACTGGGTTATTTTATTTAATTTCCCGTCATCACTCGTACCACGAGTCATAGGTCGTACCTACGAATCATCCCATGGACTCCTACCTAAAAAACTAGAAAACTTGCCTGGGGACCTACGAGCGTATGGTACGAGTATTACCAGAGTGCCACGACCCGTACCATGACTCGTAGGTCAGAACTTCATCACTTTGGCACTTTTAGGGGAGTTCATCGCTACAGTAAGTACTACGACTCATACCATGAAGGTACGATTCGTAATGACCAACCATAGTATGAACTTCTGCACTGGTATCAAGTATCTTCTTTTTACCATGGATGAGACTTTGCCGCATAATCATGTTATGGTTTGTACAGAGGCTCATAGTCCAGACCTATCCTGCATTTTTCCCCATTAGTTTTTGTTTCACCTGCACACTGAACACCTAATAGTAAAGATACTTGAATTTCCTCCCAAGAAGTGCCTGATTTAACATTGCAACATGATGTGATGTGGATTTACAACACTATTGACGCTCAAAACTAAGAAAATAGCGTGGACTTAGGTGTATTTATGTGGATATGGGACACTTTTCCTTTGATTTTAGGATAAATGGGTGTTGGAGCATAAATTTGCAAAAGGAAGCTAAAAGTGTGCAAAAAAGGGCAAAAATGCAGTCCACAGTATGATCCGTTGGATGGACCTATAAGTCGTACTGATGGCCGTGATAAGAAGCAGAAGGCTGAAGCTAGAAGAATGAACCTACGAGTCTTGCCACGGATCGTTCCAAGATTGTACGAGTCATGGTGAGGAAATCATGATGAACTCTAAAAGAATTGCACAAGAGGCTAATTCTCAGTACGAGAGGAGACCACGACCTGTGAGAGCTTGCTACGAGTCATACCATACCGGTCGTGGTGAACTTCAGATAAATTGCAAAGATTCAGAATCAGGCCACAGGAGCGTGGTACGAGTCGTAGGAAGGAGGTACGAATCGTACCTTTGCCCGAAACTTATCCAAAAATCAGCCAACAAGCCAAATCACGAGATGCTTCCACGGACCATAGGATGCTCCTATGAGTTGTAGGATGATTCGTGATGAGGTTGGCACCAGATATTGAAAATTGACCTATTAGCCTAGGAAAAGGATTCTTATGTCTATATAAATACGTTTTATGTTTTATTTTTTAAAAGTGACATGGAGAAGAATTAGTTTTAGTTGGAAAACATTGTAATAGACAATTTTACATCTTTGAAAGAAAGAATTGAGTGCAAGATTTTGCGGATTAATTAAAGGAAGCATTTTTCTCAATCATATTTGTAAGTATTGTTTTTATGTCTTTAATCATGAACACACTTCACAACCTTGCAACTATGAGAGGCTAAAACCTCCATAGCTAGGGTTGTGGGAACCATGGCAGATTAACAAGCTAGAGTTGCACAAAGCGAGTCTAAAACCAATACTAATTACTTATATTATATTCTCTTCATGCTTTAATGATTCTTAGAGGTCTACAACGTTAGGAAGTGCCCGAATTCTTTACTTGCTTTGGTCGAAGAGGTAGAGATTAGGAAAAGAGAATTACAACAGAGCCTTGTTCTTGATGATCATTGTATTAACTTGAGTTGTGGTTGTAGGATAATTATATCTGGGATGTAGTGATAACGGTTAGTTTGGAAATGCTCATGAGACTTGGTTGAGTAATTGAGTATAGTCATTCAATAGGGATTGGTTGATCGTTTGAATCAACCTAAGTTATTATTTCTGTAAGTAAGTATTGGTGAAGATCACGAGTATATACCTAAAGTTGTTATGAATCCATGGGGAACACAAACCCTAGTTATCCTTTAATTATTGATTCACAACCATAAGCTTGACAGTTTCTTTGTTTTTATTATTGATTATTATTAGAATCCCCCCAATTGTGAAGTAACTACCACAAGTTCACTTACCGGCTGTAATCTAGATCTTCCATATTCCCTGTCGGATCGACCCCAACCTCTAAGTTGGGTTCTTTATTGACAACGTCCACTTCATAATTCAGTTAGAAGTGTGGTTTGAGTGTTATCACGGCACGACACAGATGTTTCGGTTACTTAGACTTCACCAAATCACCTCATGATTGCCTCCCAAGAAGTGCCTGATTTAATGTCGCGGCACGACGCAAGTCTCTTGGCTACTCAAAATTTGTCAAGAAACTAAGTCTCATCTTCTATTACTGAAACTACCTATAACTCATTAGGTTGCTTCATTGACCTACATATGTTGAAGGTGACCTCTTCTTTGTTTAGTCTAAACTTTAGCTAGCCTGCTTTAGCATCCACTAGGGCTCTCCCAGTGGAAAAGAATGGTCGCCTCAAGATGATGGGGACCTCAAAATCTACCTCGCAATCTAAGATCACAAAGTCAGTTCGGAAGATAAACCTATCCGCCTTCACTAGCATATCCTGTAGGATCTCCACTGGCTTATTCATTGTGCGATCTACTATTAATAGCCGCATCGTAGTTGGTGTGGGGGCTCCCAAGCTCAGTTTCTTGAACACAACTAGAGGTATCAAGTTGATGCTAGCACCCAAGTCACACAGTGCCCTTGCAAACTCAAAATCTCCAATCGTACATGGGATAGTGAAGGCCCCTAGGTCTTCCTTATTCTAAGCAAGGACCCATGAGGCTATGATACTGCAATGATGCAAGTTACCAACTAACTCATAGCTCAAGGACCTCTTCCTAGTTACCAAGTCCTTCATGAACCAAGCATACCTAGACATCTGTTTTAATGCCCCGACCAATGGGATGTTCACAGACAACTGTTTTAGCATAGATAAAATTCTGGAACTTCCCATCCTCAGCCTTCTTTTTCATCCTCTGAGGGAATTGTGAAGGTGGTCACGGGTTAGGCCTAAGAATCTGTGTGGCCTCTTTCGCCTTCCCTTTGTCAGCTCTAGACTCCTTTGTATCACATGGATCCTTAGTTAAATCAACATCACCTACAACTTGTTCAACAATCTCATCCTCATCATCTATATCAATCTCCTTCTGTCTTTCCGTATCAACTACAATTGGTAAGGGAGGGTCAATGGTGGTCTTTCCACTCCTAATCATCACAGCCATGCAATAACTATCATTTTCCCCATTTTGGACTATGTTGCTAGTAAGTGTACCCTTCTGCCTTTGGTTTAGGAATGTAGACATATGCCCCAGCTGCTGCTCAATCTTCTTGAACACAGTGGCATGCAATTCAACTTTATGGCTTATGCTAGATATGTCTCCTTGAATGTCCTTTAGCTGATCATCTATGGACTTTTCCTTCCTCAACAGCTCATCCATCATGCTATCCAACTTTGAGGGTCCAACATCACCCTCTAGAGCCCTTGGAGGAACATATAAGCCTGTGCGGTCATTGCGGTAGCCATCATTCTTTCTCTACTCACCTTCACGCTCACGACCTCTGCTCCTAACCTGTAACCATTCCTGTTGTAGTTGTATCTATATTGGTTCTGATCTTGATTTTTGAAACCTTGGCGCCAAGTGTCTTGACCAGACCCTTGGGCGTTGTCCCGAAAATCCACCACTTAGNGCATTGAAAATGTCGTAAAACTACAACACATCAGACACTGGCCAAAGGTTCTGATCTTGATTTTTGAAACCTTGGCGCCAAGTGTCTTGACCAGACCCTTGGGCGTTGTCCCGAAAATCCACCACTTAGTTATCCAAGAAGTTTGCCTCCTTGTTATTAGAATACTCAAACCCCATTTCCTGACCCTGAGCTCCCACTGCATTTACCTTTTGAGCTCCATAACCCATAATATGCTTCATGAGTAGGTCTAAAGATGTTATCATGTGAGATAACTCCTGATCACGCTCCTCCTCTTTTCTGCGTTGCTCCACAGTCATCCCTATGACATATGTACCTGCAGCTGCTTCAACATCTCTTATGTGCTAGGCTCTGTTTGTCTTAGTCGCTCAGTCTAGTATGGATACTACTTCCTCCCACGAGTGACTCATTAATGCTCCTCCTTCTATTGTATTTGCCACAACCCTAGTGCTGTTGTTCAAAGACCTGAAAAAAATCTCCAACAGGCTTTCATTGGAAATTTTGTGATTTGGGCACTTAGTCAACTTCTTCTTGAATCTTAGCCATGTATCATGAAGTTCCTCTGTCTTGAGCTGTTGGAAATTATAAATCTTGTCTTTGAGCTACAACATCCTAAAAGGTGGGAAGAACCTTTCCAAAAAGGCTTGTTTAAGCTCTCTCTAGTTGGTGATTGAGTCGTTTGGTAACTATGACAATCATATAGTGGCCTTTCCAAATAGAGAGAATGGAAAGAGCCTAAACTTGATTGCATCTTGGCTCACGCCTGGAAACCTGTATGCCTTGCAAATCCCTACAAAGTTCATCAGGAGCAAATTTACATCATCAGATGCATTACCACTAAACACTCCCTTCATGTTGAGCATCTAGATTATGGTGCCAGTGATATCAGAATTTGCTCCATTAGGCAAAGGTGGAGGTACAATTGCTCCTGTCGATCCGGCTTCATGGATATCTGGATCCCCATCATAATCGAATCGAGGAGAATATCTATGGAACTGGTGTGACCCATTGCCTCTGTTATCCCTTCTGTGATGGACAACATTAACTATCTCTTCCTGAGCATCCTCTGCCCCTTGAAGGGTATCTTGCCGAGCTAACTCTGCCTAGTGAGCTTTAGCAGCTAATCTGGCTTGTATCAGCTCAGGGTTTCATTGTGGTCCATCTTTCTTAGAGTTTGCTCTAGCTCGAGATCAAGTGGAATCAGAGGTTTTTCACTTTGCCAAGTACTTGGTATTTACCAAGTAGTAACCTGTGGGTGTCAAAAACAAAAAAAACATAAATGAGGAAATAAAGACTAAAAGTTAAACACAAGCAACTAATCTAATCCCAATTCGTATTCCCCGACAACAACGCAATTTTTGATAATGCTCAAATCACACCCCTATAAAAGAATGACACAGATGTTTCCAATAAAGAACCTAACTAGGTTGGGGTCGATCCCATAGGGAATATGGCCAAGATGTAGAGTAACGCTAATATTTATGCTTTTAGTTCAATTATTTCATAATGATTGTTTAAAGAAATAATTAAGAATGTAGTAGATTGTTATTGTGATCAAGTTTATGCAATTAACTAGGGAAGTGATCCCCATGGATTCATAACAACTTCGGGCTCTTACACAGGTAATTTATTCCAATACTTAGCCTGCAGAACTGATAACATAGGTTCATCCAAACGAGTGATTCGTCCCTAATGGATGACTATATTCAATCACTGGATTAGGTCTCTTGAGTGATTTTAGTTTAACCGCTATCAATTATTCCAAATTAACTATCCTGCAACCACAACTCAAGTTATTTAATGAAACTTAAAGTTCAAGGATTTGTTGTTCTTCTCTTTTCCTAATCTTTACTTTTCTAGGTGCAAGATAGTAGGAACTATGGGTAAGTCCTAACTGATAATTAAAGGGGGGTGAATTTAAAAAATAATATTTAGTTGACTGTTGAAGTGAATGAGTCAACTCAATTCCTGCAGAAAATGTTAGCAATAATAAATCAAACACAAAGCAGGAAAGTAAAGACATAAAAATTTATCCTAGTTCGGATCATCCTTGTGGTGCCTAGTCTAGTCCCTTTGAGTTGCAAGGGTTTCCCTTTGAGCTGTCGAATTTGTCAATGGTTATAAGAGNCTATGGTGAACAACAGTGAACTTGATACAGCCTCTCCCTGTATATCTAGCTGACTATTTCTATCTTTTAATCTCACTAGTAATGCTTTTAGGATTACAATGACTGAATAAGAAAAGAATTGTCAGTTTTGATCAAGCGAAGTTGTACATGGAATTTGTCTTCAGTCTTCATATTTAAAGGCTCTCGCAACAAGATCAATTCCTTTGATCTTGTTTTACCGCTCATTAAGGGATAACCCAAGGGATTTTTCCTCCAATCATATCCTCTGGATAAGATGTCGATTTGTGATAGGATACTTAATTGATTTGAGAGAGACTTCTTTCTTTTGGATCGTTAGTGATTGAGGATGATTGATTTGGGGGTTGATTTCTTCCATATTCTACCCTTATATCCGACTGGAATATTCATTGAGAAGCAGCACTGAATCTTGATTAGGTTCCTTCCTTTTGGAGTCAATCTTCCTCCCATAAGCATCATATAAGTTCCTTGATTTTCTCCTTTGTGCAAGATTTGAGTCAACTGGTTATATCCAACATTGGCTAAACCTGCAACAATTTTGTCATTATTGAAATATATGAGTGTAACAATTTCCTCCTTTTCGATGATGACATAAATTTTGATATAGTTAGGGGGTACTTCCCTGTTTAAGAGTGGAGATGGATGTGTTNGTAACAATTTCCTCCTTTTCGATGATGACATAAATTTTGATATAGTTAGGGGGTACTTCCCTGTTTAAGAGAGTCTTGTGGGTTTGCTCCCCCTGGCTTGATGCTTCCTCCCCCTGAGTTGAGGAGTTCTGTACTCAAGGTTCAAATACTGAGTTTTTGAGAGCATCAGATTAACAAAAATTGTAACAACAAAATTATAACAAGACTGTAAGCATAACATTTGACAATCACACAAGACAACACCGAGAACATAATTCTCCCCCTTCATCACAAAAAG
This sequence comes from Datura stramonium, assembly GCA_018107945.1. Classification (NCBI taxonomy): domain Eukaryota; kingdom Viridiplantae; phylum Streptophyta; class Magnoliopsida; order Solanales; family Solanaceae; genus Datura; species Datura stramonium. Next base: position 47,598 of record JACEIK010003872.1, read on the forward strand.
GGAACAAGCAAAACATAAGCCCACGCAGGGGCAAAGGAGAGTAGGAGATAACAAAAGATTAGGAACGACCAAGGAAATACTTGAGTGTATTGATAATACACTCGAAAAAGGAATGATAGGACTTTTGATTCGGGTGGACAGAGAGGAGTAGGAGTTTTGAACAACAACTGCGAGTTCACTATCATAAACTTCAGCTCGAGCAGCAGTTGAGTCAACTTGGCAGTGAACTTTGTTGAAAGATTTGACCCCTTCATGCTGTAGGAGAGTCAACTGAGTCTTCAGTTCTGCAACACTGGAGATTAGGACATTCAACAATTCATTACTCATGTGCAGGTCACCAGCCATTGCACCCAGAGTTTTCTTAACATATTTGATTTCAATCATGAGAGAAGAGAGGACGGAGCTGGAGGATCCATCTGGAGGAACATTTGAACAACTTTCTATAGTGAAGAGCTTGCTTTGGGCTTAAAGCTTGCCTTCTTGACCCATGGGTTCTCACCAAGAATGTACCCCATACTTGACAAAGCACGATCATTATAGGTAGAGTTGATTTCTTTCACTGGGAATGCAGATACATCTACACCCATAGCTTTGATGATTTGACTTACGGTCATTCCATAGGGGATACTGGCATTGCCACTAGTATCTTGATAACTTTCAACCATGTATCCAAGGAACCATTCAGACCACTCAATTTTACGCTTCTTCAGAAGGCAATATACGAAAAACACATCTCTATTTGACAAAGAGCTTAGAGATCCTTTTCGAGGTAGTAGGGTAGTTGCAACAATGTGTGCGATGATGCAAGTCTCGAAGAAGATGGAAGCAGGGCCAAAATCAGAGAGGTCAGTACTATCTTCAACAATGTAGAGCTTTGCTTCATTGAGAGATACTTCAAAATCTTTAGGCCAACCACTGGTGAAGAAGGGAATGTTTCCAGAGAAATGAGTATTGAAGACTTTTTCAAAGAGGGTTTTGGTCAAAACAATTTTGGTGCTGAGAACAACGGTTTCAAGGTCACTATTTTCTTTTGAGGTTTTTAGATTTGCATAGAACATGCGGATGGGATCTTCGAATACTTCATTAGCACACTGAAGAAAGAGATTGTCTAACCCTTGAAAGGAAAAGAGATGACTGATGGAGCAGTGAGAGGCTTCAAGATGAGCAAGGCAAATAACTCTACCATGAGCGAAGTGACGATTTTGGAAGGCCAAAAATTTTCTTTTTTCAGACACGCTCCAAAACTTTTGCATGTTTTCCAAGTCGAAAGAGAGAGGAGAATCGGGGCTTTCCTTCTTAGAGCAGGAACTGGGGGATTTTTTGACTAGAGTGGAGAAGGATTCGTGAGACTCTTTAGAGGATGAGTCAGAAATTTCAACAGGGGATGGAGAAGAGGACGATCTCTTAAGACGTTTGCTAGAGCGCTGAGTATTTAGAGCAGAAGATTTCACCATTTTGATGGGGAAGAAGGAAAGAGTACCAAAGAATTTAAAAGGAGGAGAGATAGAGGAAAGGGAGGTGAAAAGGTGTGAAGTGAAAGAACGGCATGCAGAGAGTCATAGAAATGATGACCTAGGAGATTGAACCGGTAGATTTAAAAAAAATAGACTATTAAGAACATACATTAAGGCAAGGAAATAAATTTAAAATAGATTAATTTAGGCAAATAAATATCACACAATTTTTAGGAGAAATTTACGGAAGAGCACGAAATAACACCAAGACTTTTCCTTAAAAAATAGAACCGATCTTCAAAAAGGGGTTTAGTAAAAATATCTGCAAGCTGATTTTTAGAGTCAACAAATTCTAGTAAGAAATCTCTATTTTCAACATGATCTTGAATAAAATGATGTTTAATAGCTATATGCTTTGCTCTAGAATGATGCATGATATATTTTATAGACTAATAGCACTGGTGTTATCATACAAAATAGGAATTCTTTCATAATTTAAATCATAGTCTAACAACTGATGTTTCATCCAGAGAAATTGTGCTCCACAACTTCCAAAAGCTAGATATTTTGCCTCTGTAGTAGATAGTGTTACAAAAGTTTTATTTTTTTCTTTGCCAAGAAGTAAGAGCTTCTCCAAGAAATTGACATGATCCACTAGTACTTTTTCTATCAGACTTGTTACCTATAAAATCTGCATCTGTGTAACCAATTAAATAAAAATTGTTAGAATAAGGATACCATAGACCATAATCTTGAGTTCCAATGAGATAATGAATGATCTGTTTTACTGCAATCAAGTGGGATTCTTTAGGAGTTGTTTGAAATCTGGCGCACTTGCACACACTAAACATGATCTCTGGTCGACTAGCAGTAAGGTACAGTAGTGATCCAATCATTCCTCTATAGATCTTTTCATCCACACTCTTCCCATTTTAGTCATTCTCCAGCAGGTTGAAGGGCTCATTGGGTTTCCAGCAGCTTTCACTTTATCCAGAATGAATTTTTTAATCAGCTCCTCCGTGTACTTGGTTTGACTGATAAATGTTACTTCAATCGACTGATGAATTTGAAGGCCTAAAAAGAATGTTAGTTCTCCCATCATGCTCTTTTCAAATTCTCCTGTCATTAAATCTGCAAAATTCTTGCATAAAGTAGCACCAGGACTTCCAAATATAATATCATCTACATAAATTTGAATAATCAGAATAGTAGTAGAAGAATGTTGAATAAAAAGAGTATTATCGATTTTTTATCTACGAAAATTATTTTCAATGAGAAAGGAGATTTGATGTTCATACCAGGCTTTTGGAGCTTGTTTCAAACCATGGAGAGCTTTAGAGAGTTTAAAAACCTAGTCAGGACAAGAAGGATTTTCAAACCTGGTGGTTGTTTGACAAAAACTTCTTCTTTTATAAGTCCATTTAAAAAAACACTTTTAACATCCATTTGAGAGAGTTTAAATCATTTGGAAACTGCATAGGCTAACAAAATACGAATAGATTCCAATCTAGCAACAAGAGCAAAAGTTTCGTCATAGTCAATATCTTCTTGCTAAGAATACCCTTGGGAAACTATCCTGGCTTTATTTCTAACGACCTTACCTTCTTTGTTTAATTTGTTTCTGAAGACCCTCTTTATACCAATAACTGATGCATTTGTTGGCCTTCGAACGAGAGTCCAAACGCGACTCCTCTCGAACTGATCCAGTTCATCTTACATAGCTCTAAGCCAGTGGTCGTCAATAAGAGCTTCATCAATATTCTTTGGTTCGATTTGAGACACCAATGCGAGTGATGATTGATTTTTGAGAGATGATCTTGTCTGTCACTGAGCATTTGGATTCCCAATGATAAAGTCATTTGGGTAGCTGGCTTCATTTCTCCATTCTCTTGGAATATTTGGGACCTTAGTTGACTGATTCTCTTCCTCTCGGTCTGGATTCTTTGAGGGAGAAGCTTTGGGTATTTCAATGATGCTTTCTTCCTCAGAGACAATCGAATTTTGAGTTGCCAATGGTTTAGATGTTTGTGAGATGATTCTACCATCTTGCCCTGTATCATGCTCAATAAGACTTGTCGATGGGTTAGAGTCATTAAAAATAACATGAACATATTCCTCAACAGTTAATGTACGTTTATTGAAAACTCTAAAGGAACGACTCAGTGGTGCATATCCAAGGAAAATTCCTTCATCACTTCTAGGATCAATCTTACCGAGATTGTTCTTACCATTGTTGTGGATGAAACATTTGCATCCAAATGGGTGAAAGTAACTTATATTTAGCTTCTTTCCTTTCCACAGTTCTTATGGTGTCTTCTTTAGCACAGGATGAATGAGACATCGATTAAGGATATGACATCCAGTGCTTACAGCTTCGGCTCAAAAATGGTCAGGAAGATTTTGTTCTATGAGCATTGTCTTGGCTATTTCCTGAAATGAGCAATTTTTCATTCGATGAATCCATTTTTCTAAGGAGTTAGAGGTGAAGAGAAAGTTTGAATATAGCCCTGTTGATTGCAGAATTCCTCAAACAACTGATTTTCGAATTCCCTTCCATGATCATTGTGAATACATGAGATAAAGTATCCCTTTTCTCGTTGAACTCTTTTACATAAAATTTTGAAATTTGAGAAGACCTCATCTTTATGGGCTAAAAACATGACCCAAGTAAATCGTAAGAAATCATCAACAATAACAAAAGCTTATTTCTTACCACAAATGCTAGCAGTTCTGGTAGGGCCAAAAAGATCCATATGAATAAGTTCAAGGGGTTTAGAAGTACTTACAATGTCTTTTGACTTAAAAGAGGATCTGGTTTGCTTTCCCAGTTGGCATACATCACACATAGAGTTATTTGAGAAATTCAATTTAGGCAAGCCAATAACTAGATCTAATTTATAGAGCTTTTTAATGGTATGCATGCTAGCATGTCCCATCTTTATGTGCCAGATACCTGGATCATTTGAGACAGCTTCAAGACAGGTTAGAGTGGGTAGATCAATATTATTTAATACATAAATTTTTTCAATACGATCACTGATAAGAAAGATGTTTCTGGAAGCATTGCTTATAGTGCATCTGATAGCATTGAATAGGATGTCGAACACGGCATCATATAGTTGACTGATTCTTAGCAAGTTGTGTTTTAGTCCATTTACAGGATATACCTCAACTAAGTCACACGAGGGACTTATACTGATTACACCTACACCAACCACCTCGCTTTTTTTGAATTATCACCAAATCTAATGTATCCTCCATCAATTCTTTTAACATACCTAAAAATTTCTTTTGTTCCGGTCATGTGTCTGGAGCATCTTCTATCAATTACCCATATTCCCTTTTTATAGCTGCTTTTTGATTTCTCCTGCAAAACAAGAATATTAATTTCTCTTAGGTACCCAAGCTTTCTTGGATCTGGTAAGTTAGTAGAAGGGGCCTCATAGGTTGTTCCTTTTTTCTTCCAGACCCATTTGCCACGAGAATAGAATTTATAATTAAAGGACTTATGACCATGCTTCTCACATGTATAGAATATGGGTGAAGAAAAGGATTTAGCAGAGATAAAGCTAGTCGAAGCCTTTGAAGAAAATGTGATTTATTGGTGTTGACTGAGCTGTAACTGCGTGATTTCTTGATGTTGTTTAGTTTCATCTTGACATCACCTAGCTCTTCTTCAAGTAAGTATACTTCAATTTGAGTTGCTTCAAGATGAATATTCCAGTCCTTCTTTTCCTTTGAAAGTTTATTATATTCATCAATAAGTTTCTGTAGTTCATCTCTGACAAGATCTAAAAGTCCTGAAGTTCTTGACACTTATTACAGAGATTTGACCTTACCTTGCTTAATCCTTCAAGGGCCATAAAGAAAACGCTGGAAGCTTCTTCTACTTCTTTGTCGGATACATCTTCATTACTCCATGCTCCCATAGATTTTCTGCTCCTACTAGAGTTCCTTTTCTTCAATTCAGGACAGTTTTTCCTTATGTATCTAGGTTTTCCACAATGATAGCATCGATCTTCAATTTTTTCATTGTTGCGATATCCAGATTGGGGCTTCTACCGTCTTTGGCGAGGGATGTTTCTAACTCCTCTGTTGATTAAAGCCAATCCCTCATTGTCTTCTTCTTCTTCCTCCTTCTCATTCTTATTTTGTACCACATTGAAAGCTACTATTTTTTTCTATTCATCTTTGGAATATCTGTTGAGATGATTTTTCTCATAGGCCATCAGATTTCCTCTAAGTTCATCATAAGACAGTTTCTCTAGGTCTCCGTCTTCAAGGATTGTTTCTTTATTTTCCCAGGCTTTAAGAAGACTTCTAAGGAGTTTTTGAACTTGCATACTGTTTGAGTACACCATGCCAAGTGATTTCAATTCTCCAGCAATCTTTCTGAATCTCGAGAACATGGATTCAATGTTTTCTTCATCTGTTATCTTGAAAAAATCGTATTCATTCACTAGTGGATTAATCCTTGCCTCTTTCACTTTCGTGGTGCATTTGCAGGTTACCTAAAGCTTATCCCACATCTCCTTTGCGGTGTCGCAAGTTGAGATCTTGTCGTATTCAGTTCCACTCACTGTATAATAAAGCAGAGTAATATCTCTAACATTAGTTTGAATTACTTCTTGTTGTTCAGGAGTGACTGAGAAGGTTTACAGATCAGCTTTGGTGGGATCCAATATTCAGGAATGGGCTTTGGACCTTTCTTGATTGCAATCTAGGCTTGAAAGTCATTTTCTTGGACAAAGATCTTGAAACGTTCCTTCTAGTGAGAGTAGTGTTGTCCATTGAAATACGGAGGTCTTGATGAGGAGTGTCCATCCTGAAGAATTGTACCTGGAATTTGATCTATTGCCATCTGGTCTTTTTCTCACTTTGCGGTTAAGCAATTTTAAGTGAGACCTTCTCTGATACCAATTGATAATTAAAGGGGGGGATGAATTTAAAAAATAATATTCAGTCGACTATTGAAGTGAATGAGTCGACTTAATTCCTACAGAAAAGGTTCGCAATAATAAATCGAACACAAGGCAGGAAAGTAAAGACACAAAAAATTTATCCTGGTTTAGATCACCCTTGTGGTGCCTAGTCCATTCCCCTTGGGTTGCAAGGGTTTCCCTTTGAGCTGTCGAATTTGTCAATGGTTACAAGAGTTAAGTTCACCAATCTATGGTGAATGACAGTGAACTTGATACAACCTCTCACTGTATATCTAGCTGACTATTTCTATCTTTTAATCTTACTAGTAATGCTTTTAGGATTACAATGATTGAATAAGAACATAATTGTTAGTCTTGATCAACTGAAGTTGTACAGGGAATTTGTCTTCAGTCTTCGTATTTAAAGGCTCTCACAACAAGATCAATTCCTTTGATCTTGTTTTACCGCTCATTAAGGAATAACCCAAGGGATTTTTCCTCCAATCATATCCTCTAGATAAGATGTCTATTAGTGATAGGATCCTTGATTGATTTGAGAGAGACTTCTTCCTTTTGGATTGATTTGGCGGTTGATTGCTTCCATATTCGACCCTTATATCCGGCTGGAATATTTCTTGAGAACAAAACACTGAATCTTGATTAGTTTCCTTCCTTTTGGAGTTGATCTTCCTCCCATAAGCATCATGATAAGTTCCTTGATTTTCTTCTTTGTGCGAGATTTGAGTCAGTTGGTTATATCCAACATTGGCTAAACCTGTAGCAATTTTGTCATCATTGAAATATATGAGTGCAACACTAACGTTGCGCACCGTTAAAAAACATTTACAATGAGGAGATGAACAATACAAGAATGCATATTGGTTTAGAATCAACTTATGTTAACCCTAGTTAGTTATTCCATCATGGTTCCCACAATACTAGTTGTAGAGGTTTTAGCTATTCATGATTTCAAGAAAAGAATTAGATTTCATGGAAGAAAATATAATTAATAACTTACAACGATGATTGAAGAAAAAGCCAATTGATTATTGCACAATCAAAGTATGATCAATTCAAAAACAATGAAGAAAATCTCAAAGTAAGTAATGTATTTGATCTCCAACTAGTGTTAGGAAACCCAAAAATCATGATTACAAACTAATGAATAGGTCTATCAAAGAAAATAACCTAAAAAGTATTTATACAAATAATTGGAAATCTTTCCTAAATTAACAGGAAACTACTGCCAACATATCCTATGAGTCGTAGAATAAAACTACGAGTCGTGGCTTTCTATCCGTAGTATGCACTGCACTCTTGAAATTGGTTAAGTCCTGGGAGTTGGTACAACTCGTTAAATAATGCTACGAGTTGTACGTTACCTGTCGTGGTCTGATCTTGTGAAATCTGGCATCCTCTGATGTTTTCCACGAGTCATTGGTACAGTTCGTACCTTGATGTCACGACTCGAGATCTCTACTCGTACCATGGGGTCTGCCAACTTGACATGTTCTCTGGAATTAACCACGGGTCCTTGGTACGAGTCATATGATGTCATCATGACTCGTGCCTTCTAGTCATACTAGGAACTCAGGAAAATGCATAGGCTTATGAACTTTTCCACGAATTCTTGGTACGACTCGTACCAAGATTGTACGGCTTATACCAAGATTCGTACTTGGCCCAAACACTTGTGCATCTCCTCTGTACTTTATCAAAAATGCCAGGTATCACTCGTATTGAGATCTGCACTGGCCCATTTTATGCACTTTTTTCTCTCTTTTTCTAGAATTCAACTCCAAAACCTGATTTCTATGAAAATAAGAAAAAAGCACCTCATATCTGTATAAACATACTTAAGAACAAGCATATTTTCTATGTTTTAAGCAACGAAAGTGATGTAAACCTACAACACATCACTCCCTATGCCAAAAGGATATAGGGTCCTCGCCAGTTGAGAGTGTATCTCTTACCCGAATGGACTCATGAATGAATTCACGCCAGTCATGCTTCTTATTCTTGGTAAGATATGAACACACTGCAAACTATGGATACGGGTTGGACTCTATGATGCTCACATGGCGTATGTCAGTTACGAGAACCTCCCATAGAGATATTTTCAGTAGTATTTGTACATGGCCTATGGTATCAGTTAAATGAATTTACCATATGACTTATAGATTTATTCAACCCTATATGCGTGTTTTGCTCTTAGGTCATTGTACATCAGTTTATGCTCTTTCTGGATATTTTACTTATACAACATGATTTCATTTTTCAGATATTTTACCTATGTTTATGATATTTTACTTACTAAATATGATCTCAGTTTTTAGTATGGCTCCCTATCTCGCTTATGTTTTTCATATCTCATATACTCAGTATTCGAAGTACTGACCGCATATTTCTATCATCTTATGATATAGGTTAAGGTACTCAGACTCAGCCCGCAGTTAGATACGTTTCAGTGCTAGTTCAACTTTACCATTGGTGAGTCTTCATCATCCAAGAACGAGATTTTAGTTACAATTTTTTTATTATTTCAATTTCAGCATTTATAGCTAGTTGGAAAAACTATCCTTCAGCTCGTTAGTTCTTAGAGGCTTTTCAGACATAGATAGATAATCTAGCTGGGTCAAACTTTTGCATTATTTTTAGACTAAATATTTACTTTTATTTTCAAACTCATTCAGTTGAGTATTTATGTATCAGTTTAACTTCCGCTCAGTGATTTAAGTATATGTATACTTACTTTCATGCTAATACCATGGGTTAGCTTGGGGCTACTTATGGTTCTAAGTACCGTGTCGCTTCTAGGGTATAGACTCGAGTCGTGACGTATTATTATTGGTTCTCTTTTACTTCCACACTTAACAATTAAAAATTGACTTAATAATGTAATTTTTTCTCCTACAAAGATTGGGTATGTGAACGGCAATTAAGATTTTGGGTTATAATATAAAAGGAAATCACCTTTAATCTTTAATCACTGTCTTTTTTTTTTTGTGTTTGGTACTATAGAAGTCATTTTCTAAAAAATAATTTTTAAAACGTGATTATTTCTAGAGAATCTATCTGATTGGATATAAATTATTATTTGAAAAAATATTTGTTTACATCAACAATAAGATTATTAAGCCAGATGGTATATTGATAAATTTTTAGGGGCCATTGGTTACTGAATAAATTTATCTAGGTATAAAATA